>JAQGAE010000953.1:0-27573 GCA_034696685.1 Julus scandinavius | reverse complement strand
GTGAAAATATGAAAGCTGCTGTAATTACGGTTAATTTTAATCGTTTTTGTAATTTATACTTGAAATTTTAAATTGACATGCTGAACTAAACACAATTAATCAATGTGGTGTTCTTTTCTTGTAAAATTTATCTTAGTTTGGCGTGGACCACTGTACTCCATGCCATGTCCCACTGTGCCCCGGTATAGGGCACAGGGGGGAGAGTCTGCGCAACCAACTTTAATCTTTTATAGCAAAAAACTAGTAGCTCTAAAACGATGACAAAATGTACACAGATCCTGAATGCTTGTATATTACTGTGTTATTCTTTTAAAATGCTACAAATTAAATATTTTCCCCAAAAAAAAGGAATTCTAAAAAGTGTACCCACTGTGCCCCGGTCTCCCCTACCATACTCTAGTTCGTCATCATTTAGGAAAGTATTGTAGAAGCAAGCTAGTATAAGGGGTTTCTTAGGGGTCCAATGCTTTAAATAGATACAAGACATCACCTTCCAACGTTTAAGCACCATATCTAACTTATTCCAACATATTTTCTCTGGAGGTGGTTTCAATGGAACCGGTCCTTAACGAATTACAAACACAGAGGGCGCTCGCAATACCTCCAGATATCTCCCATGTCGATTTGCAACTAACTTTCCAAGGGCTTTTTTCCACAGACAGTAAAGCTTATTAAAAGTATGTCGAGTACCTTAAACTGTGGTCCAGCAATACGTACTCCATTGAGAGGGGGGAAAAAAGGAAGATTTTCGGCTTAAAAAGAGAGTATCGATCGCCATGGAGTAATAAGATTGCAGAGCTAACTGAAAATGGTCGACGTGCGATATATACGAGTGGGTGTTGAGAGGCGGTTATTTAAGTGATTTGCATATTCAAACGTATTTAAGACTTGACAACTCAGTTTGCTGTATTTACATGCACGGGCCTAATTAGACACGCTAGAAGCGTTGTCGTGAGACGCACATTTAAAAACGTGCGATGGCGCTATCCGTGATGCGCCGTTATTAATTAAGAGGCTACCCGCCGATATTAATTACAGCAACAAACAACGAAAGGGAATATTAAAATGACTAAGACCAAACTGTAAACAGGAAAACGAATCAACCGAGTGCTGTGTCAACAAAGAATTCAAACTCCGACAATTAATATAGTACAGTCTGACTGGATATTATTATACAGTGACAAGCCACACAAATAACGACCGGATGAAATCAAAATTCACTTGAAATTTATGTTAACAAAACGATTGGCTAACGCTATTCGCTATGGCTTCGATACACTCATAAAGGAAGTTCAACTTGGGGACAAGTCCTGTAGCGATGCAACAAAATAGCCAATCATAAAATTACATTAATCATTTACTTTTTAAAACATATACGTTTACAAAACTAAAAATAAATTGGACATAATACGCAGGAGGGAAATAGATTTCAGCAATTTGACATTCATTTAATACAATGCTCTTGGACCCTTTTCAAATCGCGGCACATAAAATGGCGTTAAAAGTGTTTTGCCACTCGATATAAATGAAAAATCTGATTTTGAATAAAATACAATTCGCCTTGCTATTAAACTAGAAATGCATATCTTGGTGCGAAGTCAAAAAGTCTTCAACATTAGATTATTGGTGGGTTTCACCAATACCAATTATGTAATCGACCGTTAAAGTTCCAAACTCTTATAAAACTACGAATAAAACAGAACAAAAATTCCTTTAATATCAGGTCACTTTGACTCTCTGATTTAACACATTATTATTAATCTATAGAACTTCAATTCTAAACTTTTCTATTTACAATTCGTATGTTGACGGCAAATTCTCGCGGCACACTTGTTGACCCTAGTAGCACGTACACAAATAGTGATTGACAGTTAAGTTAGTCAAAAATCTGATGACCATTTTGAACAATGAGAAGTCAAACCCATCACAATCCCTATAATATACAGCATTTGTAAAATAGATAGTATTGTTCCAGCACGATTTGTTGTATTTTATATACAGCTTCAAAACAGATGAAATTTTAGTAGCGGCTAAACCGAAATTCAGCAGATCAGAGGATCAAAATCGCCCTTTAAAACAATCTCCGTTACAGTCAAGTTCAAGCAAAATTTACTTCATCTTATGTCTTCCGTGCCTTCAAAACTGATTGAATTTTCGAAAACAATGGATTTTTTTAAACCTTTTTCAACTTACGTCATGCAAAATGGCGCTATGATAGTCTTTCATATCTGAAACTTTCTATGATTAGGTTTTGACTAAAAATAATCTGTTTTGCGATGAGATTTACATTTGCTGTAGGAATTATCAACACTTCAACAAACTCTCACGGCAGACCTGTGAGTCTGTTTGAAAAACACTGACATTATCAAAGGCACCACCCCCGCAGTTGCTTGCACAAACAATAGGGTGGCGATAACAAGTGAAAAGTTGAGGTTCTGCATTAAAACAAATGCAATGTAAAGGCTTGTAAACCACAAGAGGGCGCGGATCCAAAATAAAGTTAATTAAAAACCTGGTGAGGCCGACCATATCATAACTGTATAAGTTTAATCTAGTTTAAAAATTGCCATGTGCTATTAAAATTACTGAGATCTACAACCATCTGCCAGGATGTGGAGAAGGGTTAAATAATTAGGTAATTGAAGCTCATAAATCAAGTCTTGTGGGTATTTTTTTTTTAATTAGCGTGAACTGAGATGAACTACTCAAACTATAGTACTATGAAATAAATTTCAGAAAGCATCAATCTTCGAATCAGTCTTCGAATTTTAAGTACAATTTCCATGGAGAAATTAAACTTTAGTCCCATTTATATACAATAAAATAATATACAAGACAGGCACCATATATATTTGAATTTAAAGCCTCAGCTTTAAATTTGTGCAAATTAAATTACCATATAAGGGTTTCAGAACGTACCGTGCACTTATCCTATGGCGGCATCAAGGGGTATACATGTAATGTTTTAAAAAAATTAACTATCAAGTCCTTCTTTAAATACACGTGATGTTACATTGGCACGAAGATTGCATGACAAATGATTGTTGGCGCAGAAAAAACATAAACACCGTCAGGAAATTGCAGATATTCGATGACATAACCACCAAAACTTGATTCAAGGCCATTCGATAATTTGATAAATTAAATCACGTGTGTGAGGGCTAATCCTGAGTGATGGAATTTGCATGAGGTCCATTGCTGGACATACAGGGTACCTGCATGTCAAAGGTCAACTGACAATGTGCAACTAGCGTAATTGGGTTTACTAGGCTTATATCATTAAAGAGTGTCGGGAATTCCCCCTTAACGTTATAACTTTCCGATTTCCAAATGAAACGTCAATATTACTCAACTAAAGAAAATGCCTAGATCAACAGAACGCGTTTATTATGGGTAAATGAATGGCAATAACTAACTCGCACGAAACGCTCATAAATTGAGCCATTTTTCCATGGATGAAAATCAAATGTCATCAAGTATTTCCACACAATCTCGTTGAGCAATATCATAAAATTGAATGCCTTAAAAATAGCAGGCTTGCATAAGAAACCTATGCAACACTTACAGATTTAAAGGTGGTTGAATGAAGAAAACAGCCTCACGCTACAGCTCCTCCTTGATGGCAAACACACACGAAAGATTCGGGCTTTGGTCTAACCTTTCCCACTAAAATACGTTGGCAGATAACTAAATGCTGTCCTTCTCCATTACCCGCTTCCTCTTTGTGCTCCAAATTAAGGAATTAAACCAAATGTCACCCACTGCAAACACAACACGGAAAATCCGTTTTCAGCAGAAAAACAGCTGAAAATTTCCGATGAGCTTACAACTCTAGATGGCGCTCCTGCCTTGGGCGTGACAATGTGCGACAAGTCAAGATGGCGACGGCCATGATGCAAAACGTTGGTGGAAGATTTTGAGTAACAAATTCGGATTTACTTTCCAATACAAAAATGGTGCCCACGTTGACTCCGGCACAGGGCGAAGTGTCTTCGAAGCCCGCAAACGTGCCGCTGTGCCAGGATATATTAAAAGAGATACGTAATTTCGTGAGCGGCGCGACTTTTGGTTCCAAATTCAGTCGAGCAGATTTGGCAAGATCTGCCTTGTTTCTGTTGAAAACTTTGCCAGCTGCTCGGGAAGCTATTCTCGAGTTTTTGTGCACGGTTTTTGACGATGCCGTTAATATGCACTCCCATAATCTAGAGCTTGACGTTGGAGAAAATAACTCGGGGGTTGTCTTGCAGAATTTGGCATTGGAAACCGATGATAACATCATACAGGTACGGCATAGGCGATTAGTACACCGGTTGTGCTTGTTATGTACAGCTAAACATAGTGTGTAGATGTTCCAATTAAATATTCTAGTTTACTATAATATATACTAGTTGTCAAAATGTTTGACACAATATAGTCTCATCTACATGAAACTTGGCATTCTTCCTGTAATTAGTAATCATTATGGCAGATATTGGCACTTTATCAAGTACCTAAATATGATGAGGTAATTCCTCTAAAAATTAGGCCTTGACCTTGCGCCATCATGGAAGTTGTAAGCAAGTTTAAATAAACAAACCAATATGCAAATTGTAATGTCAATTTCATCGTTTCATAGGATGTACAGGATATACTCTCTGGATTTATCCTTTCTAATCCAGAAGCTTGGTCACCCATTGTTTCTACTTGGTCGCTGGATTTGCTAGGGCAGCTAAGTAGCAAGTATTCCGATCGCCGTGGCGTCCTCCACGGTTCCAGTCTCAACGAGGTGTTGCAACTCTGGATGAGCTGTCGGCCGACGCGAACTTTGGTGGATCTGAGCACCCAGTGCATTTCTACTTTGATCGGGAGCGATCCCGACTTGTGCATCGATGCCCTATTAGATACGTCTGTGCAGCACTCCCCTCATTTCGATTGGGTCGTAGCCCACATTGGATCCTGTTTTCCCCAGACAATAATAACGAGAGTGTTGGCATGTGGACTGAAGGATTTTTGTTCTCACGGCGAAGGAACAGCGGATATCGGAACTGGCCTCCTCCCCACACCCAACAAAAAGGTGTGACATTTTTTTTCATTTTGGTAAAAGCACTCTTGTGAAACATTGAGTTTACAAAATTAACTTTGTTTCAGGTTCCTAAGATGGCTTCTGTAGTTGGAATTTTAGGTCATTTGGCTGGTCAGCACAGGGATGACATTCGCGTAGCATTATTGAATATATTTCGGGAGAGTTTTTCACCAAACCCTTCCATGCAACAGCTGGCCACGGTCCCCTTTCTCTTGCAGCTATCCTCCATGTCCACTATGCTGCGAAAGGTTATTACTATGGATTTTGTGAAAACGCGTAAGTATCGGTGCATCTGATTGTATTCCTTTTGAAATACAGACTGTTGTCTGAACTAACATTAAAGGAATTTAACAATAAATTAATCCTTTTTTTTACAGTAAGTCCAAACACACTCAATGAATTATATATGCAGATTCCAAAATGGAATCAGTCAACATCCCAGAATGCCGATGATCTCGTCAACATGGTGGTTCATCTTGTGCTTCAGAGTGATGAAGGAGGAGGACAGATTGTAAATTTCTTGTTGAGCACAGCTGCTCCGAATAACACGGATTCACCTCCGTATTTACCCCAAGTAGCTGAAGTCTGTGGAAGAATTTTAGGTAAGTACAAATGGAATATGCGACACAATTTGTATTTGAATTCGGATCCGAACGCATTCTTTGCTTTCCATAGATTTCTTCCTTCTTCAAATTCATCATTTGGTAAATTCCCGTGCCAACAATTTTGCGGCCGACATTCCCATTCTGTCCACGCTGCGGCAAAATGTTCCCCAGCTGTGCCGACACTTGCTTGACGACAATCCGCAAAAGGGCTACTGGACATGCAAGCTTTTGGCCTATTTGGCAGCATACAGTAAAGAATGCGTGGCCTCGGAGATCCTCGCTTACTTGTTAGCCAATGCAAGCGAACCCTCGCGGCTCGTCTATTTGTCTCACCTGATGACGATGATCGAGCCGACAGGAAACCACAGCCTGCTGGAAGCCACTGTAGCACAAGTCGTCACAGAGAATATGGGCAAAGGTGAATACTGCCCCGAACTCTTCCTTAAAAACCTGTGGTACGTGGTGCAGTGGGAGGCCGAAGGCAAGGCGGGATTTGGAACGACCAGACTTCGGCTGACTGATTGCTTGCCCAAGTTTTTGGGCGCATTGGCCGATCAACTGACTCATCCCGGCCTCGAGGCTGCTTGCTGCATGATGGACACTCTCGCCAGGCTTCCGTTCCCAGACACGCTGTCCACTTCGGTGCTGACGTCTCTGTGCACCTCGTCAGTCAGCTACTTTATCAACGTCGTCGCCAAAATGGAAATGTCCGTCAAGCTGACGCGCATCCCAATGTGCTGCAAGTTCATCGGGAAACTGTGCGTGCAAACCACTGCCCAGCACGTCACGTTGCGCTCGTTGCTGGAAGCTGCACTAGACAAAAGAAACGCGAAACATTTCAATGTGAAAAGCAAGTGGGGCACCAGCAGTCCGCAGAGGTTTTCCCTTCTGGAAGAAAACCAGAAACATGCCGTATCCAACACGCTGCCCCAAAGCCATTCAACGGTATTCCATGCTGGAGTCATAGGCGATGGGTTGCGACCAATGGTAAAGATGTCCAACAAGCCCAAAGACGAAATCCTGGTCAACATCCAGCTTCTCCTTGAAATGTTCAAAGCGGCATGTGTCCCGTGCAGGCGAACCCCAGAGGAAAGTTTCCCCGTCGGCCCCATACCGACCATTCAGGGCATGGCGGCCGTGTCGCTCCTTCTTGTCGAGATGGTGTCTTCCGACGTTATGTTCAATGGGTTGCCTTGGCCCGAAGAAGACTTCATCAAAGTGACCATCGAGCGAGACCTATACATCAATCGCATGTTTGACGACAATCCCGTTTTGTGGGACCTGCTCTACCTGGTAGCCCACTTCAGGCCGGCACTATGCTACTGCAGTGTTCTGTTGAGGGCACTTGCGGCCATCATCATGTCCTTCTGGGCCGCTTGCCAGGCCAAAGCCACGTCAGATTGTCCGAAGCAACTCGAACTAACTTGTCGTCTGATCGACGTCATGGCCATCGGTCAGTTGCTGCCTCCACCGCTGTCTCACATGGGGGAGATATTTCCAAAAATATCCCCGTACGAAGCCTACCTCTTGTTGGCAGATGTTTGGAGGTACATGAAGGAAAACGTTCCCAGTCCAGTCGAATTTACAGCTGCGGACCCACAGAGCTATCCTTGGAGAAATTTTGGCCACTCGTGCGATGGCAAGTACACTAATAGACTTCATTGCATCTTGCAAAGCAACATGTCGAAATTCGGACATCTTTTTATCAGGTTCTTCAGTGCCGATGCAGATGTTGCATAATATCTCGTGCCAGGATTTCCATTAGTTGTATGCTGTAAAAGCTCAATTTTTTATATAAGTAAATGCAAATAAAGCTGACAATGTTCAACTTTTGATAAGTGGCAATTGTTATTTTTTTGTAAGCAACAAGTTAAACCAGATGTATGGTTGAGTTCTCACAAAAAAAAGGAAGTAAGCAACTGCAAGAAATATTACATTTTGATGTTTACTTATCATTTGAAAGTCATTTTACCATCACTGCAATGTACAAAACATGGTACAAATAAATGATACACACCATTTGTGGAGCAAACTGACACAAAGGGAAAGATTCAACAATTGTTACAATTGATATGTTTTGTCAAAACAATATCAAAGAAACCGGGATGAAGGGGGTTGGGGCTAATAAGATTACCCTTAAATTTTCTTACAGATGAAAATTCCGATCAATTAGAATGCGCAAGTTTAGTATCCGAAATAAATTCAAAATCTTTGGCTATCGTTAGGAGCTCCTTTACAAAATTTCTTAAATAGGCATTTTGCACGATTAAAGAGTACTAAGATTTTAGTAAAAAAAAGTAGGCCTAGTTTAGTGTAAATTGTATGTAGCACCATGCTTTTTTAAAAATAATCTTGATTATAATAATTAAGAAAGAAATTCTTACATTTTATTTACAATGTCAAAGGGGGTCAACTTGTGCAGGGCTGCAATCATTCATAATGAAACTTAAAAATCATGCAGCCAATAAATATGCTTTGTAATTTTGAGAAAAGAAATAAGAGCGAATATTTGGAGGATTTTAGGCCATAAAAGACTTTAAAAAATTGATTTTAGCAGGTCTACTAATAAATAAAATATATTCTATATACACCACTGAGAATCTGCAATACAACTAAACAAATATGATTAAGCTTGTGTTCGTATTTGATTAAAATTAATCGTTCCGGGAAAATTGATTGTAATTAGTGGTCTGAAACGTAATCCTCTCTTAAATTATGCAAACAATACAACAGCAGCTGCAAAAATAACAGGTCTGTTAAGGGGGAGCCTTTCTTTGGTAATACACTTACTCTTGGGCAAGCCCAAAAACAAAGTAGATGGGAAGAAAATGCACGCAGGACATTGATATAACACACTGCAAACTGTCAATGGCACTCCACAATTTAAAATTCAGCATCACTCCAGAGAAAACTTCACAATGCTGCATATAGTTGTAAAAATAATTAACAGGGGCATTTTCCGAGTGCGCAAAACAGCTTAACAAATTTGTACTTCCAATCCAAAATCGTGAGAAGTTAAAAATGCCAAGAAATACTGGCAATGAAATTCACTCAGCATAACAAACTCACGCACACACATAAAAGGCAGCCATTCGTGTGGCATGTGCGTGCTAAAGCGTATACCAAAATTTTTACTATGTAATAATTAAGTCGTTGTGACAAAAAAAGTGCCGCTGAACGGTGTACATTTAAAATAAGTACGTTGGAGCCATTTTCTGGTATTGTATTTAGTAATTCGTTCATTTATATGCTTTTAAAAAGTTCCCATGAAGGAATTTAAAGTTTGTTTAATTCGCTGAATAAAACATCAGTTACCTATCCCTGCTTTAATTAGCAGGAACATTACTAAAATCATAGTATTGTCTCATCCAATGAGCAATTACTGTGAAATGTTCCTCTCATAATCCATATCTTAATGTTTTTATGTACAAAAACATTCTATTTTAATATAATTTTGAATATCCCAACTAATTTAATAAATTGTCATGATTTAAGTCTGACAGTTAGTTCTATATAACAATTTACAGGGCTCGATTTGAGAAATCCCTAGTTAATGCTCATGAAAAAAGCAATCATTAAATTCAGCACGAAAAATTGTCAGTCGTATCTGCAGATTAATATCCAAGTCTCACTTCGATAGAAATACCACTAACAAACTTTACTTTTATCGAATGCAAGTAAACAAACGTTTCATTCCTCCATTTTGACTGAAAAAGGTATCAATGAACGAGCCACAATAAGGAATATTCATTTCATCTTATCAAAAATCAATATTCTTAGAAGAGGGCACACTAAGGAGAAATACTCATGACCGACAATCGAGGTTAAACAAAAATATGAGGAGATGCACGTGATCGCAATTAACAGAGATGCAATGATTAAAACAAGGACAATGCTAGAAGTTGACAAGGACAATAAAGTAAACTAATAAAACCTTGCCAGTCATACCTTAAATTAAGTTCATGTAACAGCTGTTGTTTCTCTCACAGTGTGATCTTTAAATAATTCAATATGCTATTATCTTACAAAGTTAGAGGGGTGGCCAACTAAGGTCCCATTTGACTCGACTCTGCTTTTTCTATTCAATTAATACAAAATAGTATATGTGACTAGCATCATGGGATACGACTTTTGTCCCAGGTATCAATATTACTGCTACATCCATGAAAAAAAGACATATTGTACGACTTCAAGCCTATCCGATGAGCGTAAAAATCTGGGTCGAACAGTTGCCTTTTTATTTTCTCCCCTGAAAAGTTCTATTAAGGTGGAAAAAAGCAACAATGAAAAAGGAGATGAAGGCCAATGTCGGGAGTGGCAATGTCCCTTTCAATGGCAGAAAACTGAAGAGCAGCGGCATCGACAACGCAGGCAATCACACACACATTGAAGAAGATAAGAAAGCTCGTATGAAGAAGTCTATCATTGGTGAAACCGGGCCATTCTCAATCACTATCACTCAGGCAACGAAGAAAAAAACCAGCACCTCGGAAGGTGTGGACAGCTCATACCATGCTTACAAAACTCCACAACCACCAACGGACTGACGGGGGGAGAAAGGGAGGGGGGAAGAGCAACAAATTGCCATCAAACAGCAACCGAATAATAATTAATAGTAATATGGTGACACACCGCAAACCTTGGTCAGAACATGGCATGGAGGTTGGACTGAAAAGCAATCGGAAGTCGGGCATTGGTTTACGTCTGGTTTCAATTTCGATCAACAGGGGCAATGCAACAAGTGAAACTGCTTAGACGAGGTGCTTTCAATTTTTATGAAAAAGAAACCCCTGATCAGAAATTTCAACAGGGTTATTGCACTTCTGAGATGTTTACAAAACATACATAGATGATTAATTTTAATGATTTAGAAACTAAAATTCATCCTCACATTAAGAAATATTTAAAGGGTTCTGTTATGTTACATAAAATTTAAAATGTTTCTTAAACAGAATTTAATTAGGAAACGTTTATCTACATAATTGGTTATACAATTGATTTCCAAACCACTGGCCAGGGCCTTACATAATACGAAACAGTTGCTTCCAGGCAAATGCCATGATAGTTCCACTAAAAATCTGCCGCGACCGTACCCCTTCCTCTCTTCATATCTATTATAATGACCAAACAATCCCAAAATACAAATGAAATATCCTTAATCATTAAAAAAAATTAAAAATAAATACAAAATACAAAAGGGTTCCGTGAATAAATTAAAAATCTATCAAAGTTTATGACATCAATAATAAATGACACCATTACTGATATAAAATCAATTTTAAAAACTAAAACTTCATGCTATATAATTAATTCTAGATAGCCTTAGAGGTTTCAAAAACACATCTTGGCAGAGATCTAATGGCTAGAGGAATTCAACATAATTCAGATGTACAACAACCATGTTCAGAAAGTGACCGTTGAACACCAGAAAGCAAACAAACCCATTCCAACAGATAGGCCTATAGGTGCCCGTGTTGTTTTTGGGGCATCAGTCCATCTGATAAAAATGATAACATTTAAAGGGGGGAAAATATCCAGAAAGAACAACAGCAACATGAGGAGGTGACTTTCAATAGAAACATCATAGCATACACACGTAAAAGTCGAAAATGTGTGTGTGCAACAGCAAAACCAACCAACCAGTGAACATCTCGGGTTTGACAAGATCAACAAATTACCAAACATTGGCAGGAACGGGAGGGGGATGAGAGATCTACTGAGGTGGACTGGGGAAATTTTGAGACCACAGTATGACATTGACAGGAAACGACTTTCCGATAGCAAGACAACAGCCTGAAAGTGGGTGTGGCAGTTTGAAAACAAGGATTGGCGGCGAACGATGGCACAGGATGCATAAAAAAGTGAGACAAAAATATTCACTCACACGGCAAATGGCACACATGGGGCTGAGGTGGGCAGCTGCAGGCAAAGAGGCGTTGGATGCAGTGCAGTCCGTCCCACTCGACAAATTCTTCAGCGATTTTCATCGCTTATTCAATCATTTGGCTATCAACCTTTTGCTCTTGGGAGGGCTTTCTCCGATAAGGGTTCATGCCCACCACAGTCACTATTTTATTACCACACACCTGGCTCGTCTCCACTTCGCCCAGGTTTAAGCTGGTCACTTCCTGCTGATCAAGACTGTTGACGAGTACTCCGGTGCTGATGATGTGATTGCCATTTGTGACCACCGCCGTCGAGGCAGAGGTGATACCGATCAACTCACCGGGTGACAGCCCCACCAGCGGTTTGTTGTGACTGATGTCACGCAGATTCACTTTGTGGCCGTAACCAATGAACTGAAATATATTATTTGACAGATCTAAGCAGTGAGGTGGAGAGAATTCGAGGGGGTAGGAAAGAGGAAAATCCTGCAGCCAGACCTACTGATCTCATACTGTAGGGCAAGTTAACGCTCAAATATATTTTTACAATACACCAGATAACTCACCGCCAAGGAGAGATATTGTTTCCGAAAACAAACAATTCCCATTCTTCTTTGCATGAACAAGAAAAAATAAAAAAAACTTCAAAAGATAGATATTTTGCTGCCGATTAAGAAAAGACCAAATCTGCAATAAATGACTGACAACAGTAACTCAATGACAAACAAACAATGGCTAAAATACTTGTCTGGTATCGCTTCATATGTGAGAGAAATTTTAATGTAGTTTATTCTCTCTTAAAACTTTTTCAATATTACCTAATTTCTGGTGAGAATGAAGAACTTTTGTTTATAAATTTCAGCTTTAAACAGTATCGCCATTTTTATTTTTAACTCATAAATGCCTGAAGTGAATAAAGATGATGAATAATATGAACTAGAGAATAATTCATATTTTTTCCTAATAATAGTTTGGCTAACTTTTTCAAAACTTCACTACATAAAATTACTGTATCAACCACGGATATTTAAAAAACAATGGCTGTTAGCATATTTTCAGTATAGTATAACTAAGCCAAAACATAATACTGTAGATGTCATTGACGACTTTTACTTTGCACACAGCATGACACTGAGGGAACAAATTTGAAACAACACCTTCACTAATTTGTTAATTATCTCGTTAAATTGTCCTACAGCATAGATCTACACGATATACACAGTAATCATTTAAATATCACTAAATCGCACATGATCATGAAAATCATCTCAATTAGCAAAGCACAAAAACGTTACAATTTCACTGCATTTTTTTAAGCAGAATATTCGAATTATGTCACGGTTTATTCTAAAATTGTGCATACAAACATTGTACGCATGCTTTGAGATTGGATATAACATGAGTATGTGCATTACAACTAAATAGCCAACCATACTTAACGATGATGTTTTCTTGCTAAAACACAGTACATGAAATGAAAGTATTCCTTACCTCGCCCATGACAGCAATTGGCGTTTCGCCTGTTGCTTGTGCTACCCGATGTTCTATTAAGTAAAACATGTATTCATCGTACAACAAGCGTATTAGATGAAATGAGCCAAAGCTGGCTGCACTCCTTAACGTCAAATCCCTTATCACCATGGAACTGCAAAAGAAAGCATGGTTAGAAAACCCAAATGTTTACTTCACTAGAATACCAATGCCATGACACCACTAGCACTAAAACTGAGTGCAAAGGGGAGAAGAAAAAAATAACATCTTGGGTATACCTGTAAAATGACCACTTGAGCAAGAACTGCCTGGCAGCCTTAGCAAAATCTGGTTTGCCAACATGCGGCAGAAGCACCTGATTAACAACGCTTTCCAGCCAGTCTGCCCATTGCTCCAGAGAGTTTTGCTGCTGAAGTGTCAATTTGAAATCCTGCTCCAGTTTCTGAACCATCTCATCGTCACACTGACAAACCCAAGATGCTTGTTCCTATTATACATAGAATTGAGATTTCAACACCTCGCTAGTTCCGGAAACACGGGAAGCACAAATTGGAGAAACAACATTACCTGTACATTGTGAAAATCCACTCGATTGAGATCTGAAAGCATTTGGCTGATTTGTGAAGCGTTTTGAAGTACGGCACGAGCTGCTTGCGCCAAGTGGTTCAGCGAGGTGTAACGCCGCAATGTCTGAGCAAAGGCACTGACAGCACTGATCTACGGTTTAAAAAGATATTTAGGCTATGACGTAATGAGCGCATTATTTGAAAGCAAAACCTGAAAGTATACCTACCTTAACTTTGATCATTTCGTTGGGTGCTGCTACCATAGATGTGGTTAGCCATCCTTCCAAATTTTTTGCGAAATTACGAATAGACTGGGTAAGTGAGCCTAGATCAACGAACACAATAAAGTCACCAAAATCCATACATTTCTAAAACTGTGAAACACTTGCCTATTTTACTTACTTGGAATGGGCCTTAAGACGTCTGGTATTAAAACTTCAACCAGGTTTTGATAAAATTTGTAATCAGCCCTTTGAACAAACTTTTGTACTCCCTCACAGCTGCACAACAGATATAATTTAGTCGTACAAAGCTGCTCTTCTAAGTCTGGATCCCTAAAAAATATTTTAATATTAGTATCCAACACCAATTCAACGATTAACTTATTTCAAGCAAAACTAATTACGTATGGTTAGCTCTCCAGAATTGCTGCCACAAGCTTTCCACAACGGAAAACTGTAGATTTATCACAGCTTCAAGGAATGCCTGAAATAATGCATATTTGTTATTAAACAAACGTTTTAACGAAGGATGGATAAATCAAATCAACATTGATCATCATCTTCTTACTTCACAGTGTTCTTTGTACAAAGTTTTGAAAAGGTTAAAATCCTCCACCATGATACCTTCCGGCAAAACAAACTCATCCAGCTCTTCAGTGTTAAAATGAGGAATGGCGCCTGATGCATCACCAAGGAATTGTTGGTGGCGCTAGAAAAAAATAATGCAATAAATACTAAGTATAAATAAGTAAAATTAAAATCAAGTTTTAAATCACGGCACAAGAAATTAAAATAAAATCAGATTTTGAATAAAATAATGTTTTAAATGATGAACGATTATGTTAATCAACAATAATGATGCTTACGGGTTGTTGGGGAGATGTAGAATCTGAGGAAGAAGAAGAAGTGTGTGACTGATTTCCCTGATTATGTGTGCCATCTGCCTGCTGTTCTACTTTGACAGAAGAGGAAGATTTAAACCTGATAATGAAGAAAGCCATTAATAAACTTTCAAAGAACACAAATCTTCAAAATGATACCCATAATCACTTCATTTCCTACCTTTTTGCTTGATTGATGGGCTGTTGTCTAAGTGCCATAGTTCCAACATCTTCGTTAATTTGGTTAAGCGATGACGTGGGTTTCACCCGAATTCCGTAGTAATGATATTTCGAGTTACCCCTAAAAATCACAAAACATACGTTAAATTGTGACGTAATAAATGGTGGTTTTTAATAACAAGCAGTCGATAACGCGTGTTATACCTCGTGCCAAGTCGCCTTGTTCTTAGTCCTAAAAACACAGATCTTATGAGCTTGCCGAAAGAAGCAGCATTAACAGGATCTAATTTGTGTTGTGCAGAATGCCGTAAATAATGATTATACAACGTGCTTCGAGGGAGGCTCACTCCCTCAGCCGTCTCATAATTATCCAACAGCCACTGAACCTTTTATGGTTAATAAGAAAATTGTCAGAACAATGGTGATTACAGAAATAATTCAAAGGCAAAAGACACAAAATATTGAACAGCTATGCTTGAAAAATAAAAATTTACTTTAAGGCACTGCCCATTTGCAAGGGTCCCCCTATTTCAATTTCGATACAAATCTTGCAAATGTTTAACATTTTCGGTTCATGAATATCGAAATAAAACCCTTTTACGTTTTCAGAAAATGTTTTAAAAAAATTGCAAATACGTTTAACTTATATTAAGAGCTAGCTGTTTTTGAAGTGTTACCATTACAGGTAGAGGCTTACGACCATCTTAGAGTATTGTAACAGTAATGTAATTTTAAATATAAATTGTAAGTTTCCTGTTAAAAGTTAAATAGGCTATAATTTACAAACATAGCCGGTTCAAATTTAAAATAAGCTCAAGCAAAAGAAAGTTGAGCAAAACGTAACACCAACAAAAAGCATGCAAACAAAAATCTACCCAAAGTGCTAATGTCATAGGCTGGCATTGGCCATGTGTTTTAAAATAAAAATGAACTAAGAGGAGTAAGTTTAAACTATAGGTAATACCTAATAAATGATTCATTCAAAGTACTCAACTAGCATTCAATTGGAAAGAAATAATAAATTTCAGGTTGATAGTGAATTTTAAATAAACATTAATGATAAACTGAAAAAACTGAATCACCAGTTTTTAAAAAATAAAAAATAACTTTTTAGATTCAACGCTTTTAGATTCAAACTTAAAACATTAGTTGAGAACATATGATGAATACATTAAATTAAAAAATAATAATTAAAAAAAATGTTTCAAACTAGACTACCATATGGTTGGGAAACAAGGCTAAGGATAATGTACCTCCATTCCAAACGGCTGTCCTTCAATGCCTTCAGGAAACTGCATTGATAAAAATAGGCGAAGAGGGTGACATAAGATTACAAGTAGGGAAAATAAAAACATTTTACATCAAAAATAAATATGTGAACATTAGAAATATTAAAAAAATAAAAACTACCAAGTCACTGTAAAACAACAATTACTTTAAGGATAATACAAGATAAGTAAACCCCTAGGAAGTTGTTGAAAAAAAGATGAGAAAGGTAACAGGTCACATTCTACAATATACCAACCACTCAAAGATGTTTTAAGTCTCAGAGTAATTCAGTAGAAGCTACGAAACTACATATTCACCAATAAGAATTATGATTGATATACAAGTGAAAACAATAAGTAATGGACGTTATTTTTTTTTTTAAAAAAAACATTACATTGAACTGCTGCAGTTCAAGTGAAAGCTACTGTTTAATTCTAAACTAGGATGGTGCAGTTATCTCACAAAGTAGACAATTTTCACTTAGTAAAAAAATTCTACTTTTTCCTAAAACAGGTGCTAACACAACACTCGTTCAATAATTACTCAAATTCAAGTTAAACTCATAAAATTATTTCAAACTAAAATAGAATTAAAATTAGTGAAATAGTCCTACATTAAAGCGTTTACTGATACTTGCACATTAAATTTAATTAATTAGTCTATAATGTCATCCATGTTGTGCTTAAACATTAAAATATCACTGCTGCAATAATTACAAATTCAGTTTATCATTGTTCATTTCAAATATTTATGATAAGGTATTGGTTTAATCAAATAGTTACCATTTTTTTTGTGAAAAATTCCCTCACAGCGACTACTAAGTTAATGCCCCTTGAATGCTGTTGTCAAATTAATACATATCACTAGTTTATTTCCCCAATACAAAATAATTTATCTAATTTGGCAATGAAATTTATGACGTAACCACCCTTATTATGTTTGTTTGTTTGTTTGATTGATTTTTAACGTTGGCCTATTTCTGCAACACGAGGGCTAAACAACAGCGCCAGGGGATGGGCCTTCAACACCTACCTGGGAATTTAGCCTACGAGGGGGGACTTCCACCCCCTCTCGAGGGGTCTTTAACGTGCAACAATCAACACGGGACCCTTATTATGTAAAACAAATTTTTCGTTTGAATTTTAATTATTGCAGACATTGACCCAAATACATTGGTATGCCAAAAAGAATAATCAAATTACAATAATTTCAAAATATTTAACGCGCATTCAATACCAAATTATGCAAATTCATCTGAGAAAATTTAGACTCTGGATGACATTTAATTTTGAGGTGGCCAAACAATTTTACCAGCCCACAACATCCACACTTTTAACCAACTGATATATTAAGCATAAAAATGTATTAGTCATAATAGCACTTAAAAAAATTGCAGAAAGGGGCATCAGATATAGAGACAGCACATGCAAAACCCATGCAGATATTGCCAAAAGAAATACTGGCTGAAATGTATTAGAAAAAGTTACCCCATGAAATTGGATATTTCCGAAATCTACAAAAGAAAGACATGTGGAACACAACCGGAAATCACAACTTCCGCCTAGCCCATTCTTTAATGAGCTTTATGTCTTTAGCCAGTCTTTCTTGAGGCAATGTATGGATGTTTTTTAACAAAGCAAAGGACACTTAAAGAGAAAATCAGCCAGGGGTAATTAATGAGTTACTACTTACAGTGGCTGGAGAAACTCTGGTAGCTGGGGTTAAGTGGGGATTATCACCATCCATTGGTGAACCCTGGACTAAATATGTGACCCCTCCCTCCTTAGTAGGTGTTAGCATTACAAAGAAACAGAGAGGCAGAATGTTAGAGTTAGCAAAACCACCTAAAAAGCATCTAAGGGAGCGCAAGGCAAGACAAATAATTTGCTCACTACACCCCAATATTATCATTAACCGCTTAATTGGATTTAACTAACAACTCCCTCTGAACTTTAAAAACATTCCCAGATTTTATTTCAAAGAATTCAATATAACATTTCTTAAACTTGAGAAAATTCCACTCCCAAAAAAATCGGTAATATCCACTTGAAAAATTCAATCTTAGTTTACTTCATTTTCTACTTTAAATACTTTTACCAAACCCCAAATAGCGCATGATTAAATTGCAATCAAGCCAGATTATGACTACAGCTACACTAGCACATTCCACTAAGTTTTGCCAAGCTATGCTACTCTGTTTTTTAGAGATTGGTTCATATTTCGGATCTGGTAATGTCATTGCTCACCTGCTGCATGACTGATTGAGGGGAAGCTCTTGCCGCATGCTGGAGAGTATGACTCTCTCCATCCATAGTTCCCCCTTGCACAAGGTAAGTACTTGCACCCTGATGGGTTAAAAGCTGACCCTGCATGCTTGCATTGCCTCCAACTGTGGCATGCCCAACCACCGAACTGACCTGAACAATTTCAAAACGTATTAGTTGAAATAAGTGTTAGTTAAGACGCCATTGGGATGAAGAAGGTTCAAGCGTAGATGTCCTTCAGGATGATTTCAAAGTTGGGCATACAAGAATTGCACTAAAACATGCCAACAAGAATCCGCAATTTAAGGGTTTTGAAGCAGGTATATTTCCAATTAGAACGCTCTCACAAAGCTATGCACAGTGTGATTTTAAAGGCTTGGAAATTATCTTCTGCATATCAAACCAAACCTCTTAAAAATTCCTGTCAATGGAATCTTATGGTATAATGTTTAGAAAACCGTACCATTCTCAACTCTCATTAAATTAATATAATTTACAAATATAACAATTCTGCATTTCAACAAGATGCCTACTACATTGAAAAGTAAGAAAAGAAATTCAATGTGTGCCATTTTTAACAAGGCCAACGACAAGTGCTATGAAGCATATGTCACGTGGATACTAAATACTTATACTTTCCGAGTCTCTAAAAGTCTAGTGTACTTTCTTCATTGTCAGAAGGCATCTTGTCAAACAATATAGTGAAACGGAAGAAAAAAATTCTGAATAGACTACCTGAGAATAAGTAACTGCCGTGTTGTTGCCCGTGTTATAATAGGCAGTGGCAGGCGTATACATGGTGGATGTATCGCTTACACAATAGACAGGATAAGCAGACCTAATATGAAAGAAATGCATAAGAGTTAGCAAAATTCCACAACTGTTTAAAACCAAACAGATCATCAGTGAACAGTAATCCCATCAAAAGATTAGTTTAAGAGGAAGTATGTAGTTTCAAAAAATATAAATAGGCCTTGGTATACTTAAATAATTTTTTCAAATACATAATTTCCGATTTTTTGTATATGCTATCTAAGGATATCCAAATGAAACTATGGTTGTAAACTCCAACCATGGATATAAATCCACGTAATCTTTTTTAATTTTTCCTGCATAATACTCACGTGATTCCTGTACTTCTTTCTGGTAGATACTTAAGTATGCGGAAAGCTTTCTTTAATCTTCAATAAGTTTGAAAACAAGATTTGCCACATGCAAAGCATAAGCCAGAAGGAAGTGAAGGTGGACACGTTTTGCAATTCTAAAGTCACAATATATGTTATAGCGTTGGTAATGCGAGTCATCTCAATGCCAAAGATCTTCTAGACTACCAACAAAGATCAGAAAATAGAACATGCCAAAAAAAAAAAACATAACTTGCAATAGGGAAGCACAATAAAGTTATTATTAAAACACAAAGATATATATATATATATATATATATATATATGTGTGTGTGTAATTAAAATTATCTTTATGCATCATAATCTTTTATCAACATCAGCTGGGCTTCAATTTTAATAAGATGACAAGTTTTGCAAATAAAAATAAATAAATTTGATATGTTGACAGTTTTGTTCACATTATTATGCTTCCCTCACCAAATACACAAAACGGACACAAACAGACAAGGAGTTAATATATTAGTTAATGAACATGACAGAAACAGGCACATGGGTTGATCAACATATTTGAGATCATCAACCCATCACCAAAGAGCCATTCAAAGCAGGGTAGGGTGTTAGCTGATTAATTACATCTGTCCATTGGAAGCCGCATAGATGTTGGGATCAGTGCTACCCTCTACATACTGGACGTAAGTAGAATGGACGGCTTGAACGGCATTCTGCAACGACACTGTGTCTTGCACGGAACTCTCATTGTCCGACACTGAAACATGAGGGAAAAGATGACATATAATCAGCATCGGAGAACATCAAAAAGAGTTACAAGAAGAAGATTCATGTTTAGAGAACCGTCACATACATGCCATTAGCTCGGGGAAATTGCCCGTTACACAAGGTTGGTCTTTACAGTTGCACGTGGATTATGGATGCAATTTTTATGAAATGAAATCTTTAAATGCTGCACAACTTGATCGTAAATGTTTTTAAACCTGCTAACTAATCTACCTAAGATCACCGCTGGAAATTTCCAAGTGAGCTATTTTCAGATTCATCAAAACAAACGTGTCCTTCAAGCCATCTAAAACTGCAAACCTCATTAAATCAGAGGGAGGATATGCCAAAAATTGTTCAACTTCACTATCCAATATTTGAATGACAGATCATAAATGGTGCAACAAGCCCATTTACTCGGGATAACGGTATTAAAGCCAATACTGTCAGTTATTGCCAATCATCGTAGAATATTGACAGCGACTGTCATCATTTTAATGGAAAGTAAACTTGCGGCATATAGAATTGAAAGTAATCATCTAAACTTAAAAATTGAGCTACAAAATATGGCTCTTGTCAACTAAGTATCGTTTTTAAAAACAGTCTCTTTGGCATGCCAGACGCCGAGACTAATCGTACCAATCGTGTAGGCTTATTGCAAAAGAAAAAATCTAGCACATGTGGCATAAATACTCCTTTTAAAACGAGAAAACTTAATGGAAATCAATAAATGAGAGATAAAAGGTAAACCTGCATTCAGCTCAGGCAGCTACAAAATTGATTAAGACAACGCTTACAGAATTTTCATAGCAACAGGCTGATCAACATCGAGGTTGCAGGTTTATTCGATTCACAGTATTGCCGCCAGGCTCTTAAAAGATTAAGCTTTTCCATATTTATTCATTAAATTATTACCGTAATTTAAGGGTGTATTAATTTCAAAAGGTAACTATCAACGTTTTTAGCAATTCATGAAGTTATTAAAGTCTTGATCCAAACCATGTTGTCGCTCAAATATGTACAAATCACAAAGTAGTATAAGCTAAACTTCACTTGCAATGGTTCTAAGGCCATTTACTTTGTGCGTTTGGCTAACTCTTATTGTTTTACAACATGTACAGCATCCCAAATCATTTTTCAATTTAAGTGATCCCATGATCCCTCATTCTCCTCCACAAGGACACCTTACTGAATTCATTACAAGTGGTTATGGGTTTCCTAGCAACTATTAGCTTTCTTGGATTGAAATCATAATCGGCAGCTAAGACGCTGCTAAATCCGCATGGAGACAACATCGAGGGAGAAACTGTGGCGAGCTCGCCCTGATAAAATTTTGATAGAAACCTGCATAGTTTGTTTGACAACATTCATATACCGATATAGGAAACCAAATGCTCATAAAAAATTATTGATTTTCTATTCAGACGCTTACTAACTTGAAACGAGAAACAGTGGCATTTAATATACAGTACATCTAATAATCGCGAAATGCTAAAAAATTCTTAAAACAATTTATAAGCCAAAGGCTTAATATAGATGAAAATGTTCAAAGCTAATGGGATTTGCTTTTTCATAAAGACTCATTCATAGTCGTTTCAAAAATGTGTAACCACATGACCGCCATTTTTGCCTAAGTTTTCAGATTTCTGGCTCACTACCTGTTGAGTACAAAACAGGCATAACAAACAGCAGTGCGCCTGCATGACCTACATTACCGAAATTTTTTTTCAAATAATGAGAAAACTAACATCGACAAATAGCACGTAAGCGATTACGAGCCTGTTGGCAAGATAGAATCGAGATAGAATATAAAAAGCGAGCAACCTTTAGCATATGGATACCAAGGAAACCATTGAACAGATAAGCAAGATGGATAATAAATTAGATAACAAAAACAATGCAAAAACGCCATTGTATTGTTTCGATAATGGGGAACTCTATATTGTGACAAGTTTCATTTTACAAAAAATCTAAATTTAGCTTCGGGGTAAAAAGAGCCTTTGCAAGAGGAATTGCAATTACAAAACGAATTTTCTCACAATTCTACTATGATAAGTTTTTTATGATAGCAATATGCATATACCTGCATGATGGCTTCATAAATGTGCATAGACCTTTCATTGATTTAGAATAATAAAAACTATGAAAAGAAAATCATAATAATATTTTCTGCTAATCTAATTAAGTTCATCCTGGTAGATTTTCATAAAAATACGAGCCACTGCAGCATCGGTTCATTTTTGAGGTTCATAGTCCTAAATTGTGAAACTGTTCGGTCGCTAAATTCAATTAAACAATTTAAAAGATGCAAGTTTGTGGCACACGCACTAAACGATTTCATGAAGCCGCTAAACGCGGAATCGAATCAAAGAATAATTGCCGCTCGTGCGATCAATAATTAAGATGAGGCTTTCCTGGACTAAATCGAAATTAACCTGTAATAGCCGAAACAATGTAAATGTCAGCATCAAATTGATCCCAACAGGTACCAACCATGTTTGTGCAGAAAACCGACAAAGGACCCCATTAAAAATTGACGTTCCCCAAAGATTATAGCGGCTGCATTTTTCAGTTCCAAAGTTAATGGCATGTTAGTGGTTCACACAGTTCAAGTGCAGTCAATTTAACTAGGGTGGTTCCTACCAGGCACCGTGATGAACTGGGTTTGTGCTGCCGATTGTACGATGGTAGGTGCCTGTGCCGACTGCTGTGGCGGTGGCTGTTGCTGAGGAGGTTGTTGTGGTTGCTGTGGTGCTTGAGGTGGCGGTGGCTGATTGCTTCCCTGCTGACTAACACCTACGACAGAGACCTGAGCTTGCTGGCTGGTCGGCACTTGAGCCACTGTCACGACCGAAGTGGGCTGCGACGTTGATGACTGGGTCCTCGTTGGCGTCTAAGACAAGAAAAGAATGTTCAATATTAGTGTGCACTAATTTTATATTTCCACAGGTTTACTGACCGTTGTAATGTCATAAGAACACAAAATATCATATTTTAAAAATGTATAAAGGTGTCGGCATTTACAAATAAATGCTCAGGAAATGTCTGTAATCTGCACCCAATGAATCCATAAATAGATAGAGCTAGGTCTATGGTTTACACTCGAAATTTAAATACTCTAGTGATTTAAACTCCATTACACATTAAAAACGATACATTTTAATATTCAGCATTTTCATGCTGAGATGCTTGGCGCTTATACGAAAGCCTAAACGCCATATAAATACCAATAATCAATGTCTTACTTGAATGGAAGGCTACCCAAGTAATACAACCAACAAGGCGCAACATGCGATAAGGCCTAAAAGCAACCTGTTGTGCTCACAAACACTATTAAACGTCGATAAAATGTTTAAAAATCAATAAAGGGGATCGTCGGATGCTAGGGCAACAATGGATTTGGGGATAAATTTTAAAAATTAGTGAAGACGTTCTCTTTCAAAAGGCTGGCAAGGCCCTAGAAATGTCCAGCGGCGGAAAATGACTTAATAAAATGACGTTAATGATAGCCTCCGAAAATTGAAAAAAATGGGATAATGGGCACCAGCAGCAGCAACAACAAAACTCTAGTAATAATGATATTGCCTTTAGTAAACACGTCAGCGTTTCCAAAACATCGATAACGGGGAACAATCGATGCAAAATTCAATGAAGTCAAAAGGTGAAAAAGACCAGTGTATATTCATTATCGGAAATTCCCTTGCAAGAAAAAATGCAGAGGAATTTGTGCATCGACAAACGCGATCGTTGGAACTATTGAGCAGTCTTGTATACCTCACTATAAATAAACAGGTGACAGAAAGTGTTATCGATCAATTTGATGCCTGAAATGTTCAGAAATTTAAGAAGAGAACCCAATGTTACTCTATCGCTGCTTGTTAATTGAAACAATCCAAGCAATAACATACAACTTTAGATAAAGACATGTTGCGTCTACAAGCAAGCATGGTGGGCAATTACTTTTATTGACCATATATACTTTTAAGGTAAAACTAATAAAGCTTTCTTCGCTGAAGTTAAGCAAAGAACGGTGACATTCCATTAATGAAGTTGCGAAATTTGCAACTGACAATTAGTTTTATTGCAGTTCAGCATTTGCTGGTAGCGTATGAAACTGTTTAAATTCTAACAATGCAGCCAACGCACATCTTTTGGAGAAAATGAACGCGGCCATGTTGGAAATTCAATGGTTGCTCATGCACCAGAAGGAGGCGCTGAACTCTATATAATATGGCAAATTACATGGACTCTAGTATTTGAATTAATAGCATTTTTAAGACAGAAATTTAAATAAGCAAAAAAACTGTCGTTGAATTTTGATATGTATCCAAATATTCTTGCACAAGTCAAACAAGCATCACCATTTGATTACTTCATCTCTCATTTGGTTTAATCCTCTTAGCTGGGCATATCAAAACAACGCAAATCCATCTTTTCATTGTGGGTTCGCTACAAGTAGCTTTCAAATTATCTTTTGTATTCGAATTTGTGCTAAATGAATGAAATAACAATGACGCCTAATCTAACATGCCCTGCAGATAGTGCTGGACAAACAACTCCAAGTGCCGAACACATGATATAGTTGCGACAAGGAAGAAAAATGTGAAACAAGTGTGTTTGTTGGACGCCTTCGAAATTCACATCTTTCAGTTGGTTTCGCCCTATTTTCAATTCTTACATAACAACAATCATTACTGATCAATAAGCTGACATGATAAATGTAGACAGCAAAACTCCTGATATGCATCGAAATAGGCGGGCGGAACCAAAAAATAGATTTATAGAACGTGCCAGCCAATTATTTTATTTCCTCGCACGCTTTCATAATAATCGAATATATATATAGAGACATTTGTACCATGGATCCAACTTCTTCAAGAAACTTATCATGCTCCACTTTGTCTGGCATGTTGCCAATCGAAGTTGTTGCCGTTCAACCTGGACCAATATTGGCATTTCCAATCCACCTTTCACGTGTTACCACCCGTACCCTTTTAACCGACAACTTTTTCATGCTCCTAATGCATTAATGTACTTCCACAACAAAGCCCATTCGCAAACAAAGATCTCCGCGTATTGACCACAACGTAAAGTAATAGACGGGAATATGTGCCTAGCTTAAATAAACTAGAGTAAAAGAATATATATACTGCACAAGACGTTGCAAATTACGTCTAATCGTTAGCAGAAAAGATCCTAGCATTTTACATTTCTATCGATCTGTTTCCTTAAATCGATACAAAGTTTTCTAGGAATTTAGCATTTGTTCAGAAACATTGGGTTTACTAAATCGGAGCTATATTCCCAAATTTCCGACAATGAAATTAATTCCAATATCGCTATTTGGTTTGAGTTTTGTGTTCAAATGGGCATTATTTGTTTATTGAGGGGTCAAAAGGGCGTTGGGATAACGAAGAAGGGGCGATATGAAGAACAAAAAGAGGCTTTCTAAAAAACCAGACAAGATGACAAAACCACTGCTTCTCCTGAAAAGGCCCATTTCGATGCATAATAACTTCCCATGAGATTTGAACTTTGAATTGTATATGTATGATTTCCAATGTACGAAAGTACTTTATGAACTTGCTCTTTATGGCCATGTGGAGAAAATTGTGTTCTAAACTTAAGTATTCAAGGTAGAAAAAAGGACATGCATCAATTAATTTGATGAACACATCCAAGGTGAGTTACCAGGAAAATTGATAAGACATACATTCAGTAAATGAACTACTTGGGATAGTTTTAAAATTGTATCTTAATTTATGAATCATAAGTTGATGATCTTGCCATGGCAACAAGATGATTGCGACTTTAGCTATCATGGCAACAACCTGTTTGCAATTTTAAGTTATCCAGCAAATACAATTTTGCAAGTACCATTTTAGTAAAAAAAAAAAAAAAAAAAAAAAAAATTCATAAATTACCTGAGGTTGCGCCTGTTGACTTCCTGGGGGTTGTGACTGGTTGGACTGACTAACTGTAACCACCGTCACCACGGTGTTACCATTTGCGATATTACTGTTTCCGTTGCCTTGCTGAGTTTGAATAGTGCCAGGTGGGAGGGTCTGCATCTCTGGCATAAAAGTTTGGGTTGCCATGACAGCCGGGCAACTGAAAAGAGAAAATGAAGGGCAAATGTTAATACGACTGCTGTTGCAAAAATGGATGCACAAGAAAACAATTCTTGGGACACGACAAAAGGAAATGGTCAGCAATTTTGGGAAAGGAAAAAAAAAATACAATTAGCTCCCCTATGAAGCTTATGTGTCGTAAACACAAACATTCATCAGATAACTCAGGCATGTTGGAGGAATGAGGAAAAAAAACATTTAGTTGCAAATCAAATCGCAAATATGAAATAATGAAAGAATAACATGTTTCCATTACTCATTTCCACATAAGGCTGTAGCAAAGCTCATATAGTCTCTTCGCGACAAAAGAGAAAAGTAAACAAAAACAAAAATGGCAAAGGTTCTTTAAGCCCCAAAGGAAACAAATTCCTAAACTGGCACAATTAAATTCGGATAATCTACGAAAAGTTTGAAACCTGCATTGTGACTCATTTTTTGTCATTTATCTTACCCCACCCACTTCATAAACACGATGCAATTTAAACGTAATTTCCAGGACATTTTATGTATGCCACATTTGCCTGTATCTTTACTTTATTCATTACATGACTTATTACTTAGAAAATGTTTACTTTTGACTGCAACCATAGTGATGGAAAGACGCCGTTCCGGTGTTTAACGTAGGTTGATAACCAAATTTGCAGTAGTATACAAAAAAGGATTACTGTTCAGATTCAAATTCAGCATTTTTGTCAAAAAGTGGCTACGTGAATCAACGCCAGAACGACATGGGGACGAAAAGAATTTATACGAGGTTTTGCTATCAGTACTGGGACCCTCATCTTTGCGCCCGCCAAGCTATAATATTTCATAGTTACATAATATCCGCAGTTAATACGCATATCAAGACATATTTGTTGCATATGATTTTACGAGCACGTAATGAAATCTGTCAAGGTTCATATTACATTCTAAATTAAAAATCTTACGGCGGCATTCCTGGCAGCTTTAGGTATTCAGTACTAAAGTCTTTAAACTACTAGATACCAGAGACACAGGGAAAGTTAACAAGAAACCTTAAGGTGAATCACAACCCTATCACCTTCAATGGGTGAAATTTTAAAACAATTCCAGCCAAACCAAAAGAGATTAAATAAAAATAAAAATTGTCTAAAATAGC
>JAQGAE010000952.1:0-27574 GCA_034696685.1 Julus scandinavius | reverse complement strand
GCTGTGGTATGGATCTGGGACTTGAGACGCAGCTCGGTCTCAAGCTCATGCAATTTGAGCAACTGTGGTACGGGGGTTAGTGTTTTTGTCTGGTATTCATAATCCCAGATCTGTTTTACGCCTGGTTGAGCATTTGACGAAACTTGATTTTTTCAAAGTAAATTTCCTGTTTTGTTTATGCGCTCGGTTAACCGCACCGCAGTTTGACCACTGGTCAGCGCGAATGTTTGCCAAGGACAACCATCGATCTTTTATGCACGACGTCAAGGGCAGCCCATCAACAACGTTACCATGAAAATCTCTAAATCGTACATATTGGTTGAAAAACAATGCGTTATTGGGTCCACAGGGACTAGGTTCTCTGAATCTGTAGTTGCATTTCTGAAAATGTATGAGAAATAGAGAGCAGGGCCTCTCGAGAGGTTCTCATTGGATATGTTTTCTTAAGGCGGAGCGAAAGCCTATACCTGGCATGTATTTTTTCTTCAAACACAGATTTGGGCAAAGTAATAAAACTATGCACAATAAAGAAATTGTATCATGATCAACCATATTAAATGAACCAAATAGAGCAATTTAAAAAAAAATTTACCAAGCAGCTTTTTTTAAAAAAAATGTTTTTCAAAACGTGTGCAGTTCATTATTTTGATTTGAGGGGGCAGCACGTGTCTTACGATTCATCAGTGAAAGCAGAAAAATCCATTTATTTTAGGCTTTTTAGTGAAAATATTCAGAAACATCTTTTCTACATGGTAGTGCATACTCTACTTAATATTAAATTGCGGAAATATATTGTTAAATATGTGTATGCTGCTATCGAGAGCATCTCGAGTTTCTCGCTAGGATTTTGTATCACGTGGAAACGCACCTTAAGAGGCCCCAATACTTTTAGCCTTATGGACAGTACAGCCCTGCCTAAAGCCTCCACCAAGACGTACATGTACATGTACGTGGAGAGCCGGCTTTAGTCATCTGACGAATAACGAAATTGATCCTACTTAATATCGTTTTTATTCGTTTTTCAGGGTAATTTCGGCGTCGAATGCCCTCTTTTCTTTGGTTTTGGAGCACCTATTGAGGAGGGCGATGGGCGTTCACCACGTGACCTTATAGCCATGTTTTCCCCTTGACTCCCACTCGCGTCCTCTGGTCATCCATCGGTGAGGTGGGAGGAGGATTGATCGGTGAGTACACCTAGTTGTACGAGGCCTAATGGCGTCGTTAGCACCTTAGTCCTGACTGCCCCTCCCCAGCAATCGCTCTCAATTTCAGAAGTTTTTTTTGTATCTTTCTCTTCAGCGTTTCGTCGCCACCTCCCTTGAAAGTCGACGACGGGTGGCTGAAGCGTCCTCTGATGGAACCGAAGCTGAGCGTGGATGTCAGCCATTTGTCAGAAACAGAGCGACAGGCCATCTACGGTGTCCTCAAGAGGGACGAGGACCTCCGCAAGAGGGACGAACAACGAATCAAGTGAGTATTAAAGGGAACTTCGGCAATAGGTTACAGGTGTGATCCTAAAAAAAGAATGCCGGGAGTGTCCAAAGTGAAGTTCACAACATGCTGGACAACATTGAGAAATATTAAAGTTATCGAAAAAGTTAATTTTTAGACATATTAACTTATTGAGGAATTTGAGAAATTGTGCTCTAGTGGGTTATTCAGTTAAATTTTTATTTTTGTCGACGCTAGGGAACGCTGCAAGATCCATTTTTGCACCGACGCCCCCTGGTGGTGACGATGTTTAAAAAAAGACGTCACCTTGACCGCAAGGGGCGCGTTTTTCGACCATCCCAAGTAATCTTCATTGAATCCCAACCGTTTTCTTGCGAAATCATCCTCTCTGGGTGTTTTTCAATACTAGCGTAATAAAAAAAAAAACACTTTTGATTCTCGGTCCACCCATTATTAGCGAATCCACCTAAAATCCCAAGAGAATTTTTTTACACGTACCCATTTTCGTCAGTGGAAAGTGAAAGTGTGCGACCTGGAGTATTGCTTTTTAGGATTTGAACCGTGGTGCCGTTTTACGGAGTGCCGTGGGTCCCGTAGCTTTTAATGCCATGCACGTGGAAGTGGAGGCTAATGGCGACCTTTCTTCTTGCTGTCGTTGGTTTAGCCGCCTGAAGTCGGAGCTGCAGTATCTTCGCCGACGAGGAGCCATCCGCGGTGGATCCGACCCGCTGACCTCCTGCGGAAGATGCCGCAACGAGCTGGGCAAGATCATCAACCGAGGGGCGCCCTGCGTCCTCTGCAGGGCCAAGATATGCAAAATGTGCCGTGTCTACGCCAAGGATGGAAGTCAGTGGATATGCGTCGTCTGTCATAAGCAACTGTGAGTAACAAAACTAGGGCTTTTTGTGACACCAAGTATCAAGTTAGTTGTAACATTCCCAAATGCCCAACTGGACGTTTGCAGTCCATGTACACAACTGTATGAGGCCATGTTCAAGAGGGTGTTCCGCAAGATTGTGGCCTGGTATAGATACTATTCCAATATTCTACACGCCATCGGCTTGTCTGATGGCCAGATGAAATATGTCCAGGTATCAAGGGCGCTTCTGGGGAATCCTGAAGTTTTTTTCCCCACTTATGGGCATGCAAGTAGAAAATTTGGTCGAGTTTTGGCCCATACGTTGCTATACGATCAACATACATCCTGGAAAGCTGACCATTAAAGGAAATGCCATGTCAGGAATCATTTATTGTGATATGTCCATAATTTCAACGTTTGTCGATTTGATATGTTGTGGATATTGGAAGCGGCACGGTCCATGCCGTACAAGAGACCTTTAGAAAACAGAAAGAATCAACAAGGGTTGCCTTATCAGGAGACTTTGATTCTCTGGTTTAACCCCTTGATATGAAATTAGAGATAGGATTTGTTCTTAATTAACCTTTACATTTTCACCCTTTTATCTGGTTCACATCTGTCAACTCTTATGCGACGCGACGCGCCAGTGAGCCGCGACACTCATAGAAAAACAGTTCTAGAAAATCGTGTGTGTGTACAATTAAAGCACGGGAACTTTTTTTTGATTATTCTCGTGAACAGTAATTCTTTTGCTTTGCGTTCTGACTATCAGGATATCAGTTAGGATAGGTCATAATTCGGAGTCTGGAGTTTTCTAGTCTCTGTTTTCAAAGTAATTACATTTTGGCATATTGTATAATGTGCCATATGTCCACCATTAAGTTAAATCCTGCAAGGGAAGTGGAAAAATTTCGAAAAACACGCCTATCGTAAATAATACATGTACATACATAGGTAAGTCTGTCTGAATTTATTTTTATGCTTGTACTCCTTTTTTAGAAATAAATTTAGAAATTCAAATATTTCGTACCGGTCAAAGAGACCAAATTTATATTGAGCTATTTTCTCCCCTATCACAGTTATGTATTATTTATAAACTGGAGTGGTGTTGAAAATTGTACAATTGTTGCATACAACAGCATAACAAACAACGGACGTTTATGGAATTTGGCGAATCTTTGAATTTTGTAACGGAAGTTCACTAAATGTATGCAGGTCAGGGCTTCGTGGGTTAATTAACATGGGTTTACAGGGGGTGGGGGAGGAATTCCACTTAATCCGATACCTGTGGGCCCCACATCACTTCGGCTGTAGTGCAGTGTTTTTCAATCTTTTTCAAATCACGGCACGCTAAAGCAGATCTAAAATTGTGGCGGCACACTCAAAAAGGGGACTAAAATCTCCAAGGCACACTAATACTCGACCCTCTTCCAAGCTCCCGTGGCACACTCGGGGACCCAAGTCTGCGCACTGGTGTTCCGCGACACACCGATTGAAAACCACTGCTATAGTAACTCCGAAGTATCTTCGTACGTCATTTTGTGATTCTGTTCAAGGCAGTTTAATTAAAATGACGCGTTATACAGATTTTTTATTTGTTGGATTGTTACTTGGGACTCTACAATAATCTTCCCATCATCTCATCGTCCATGGTCGTGGGCGTCTCAGAGGTACCACCAACGAAAGAAGTTTAAATACAGATCATTCGGATCGCAAAGTTTTTGGTTTTCTTTTGTTCTTTCTCCATCCTCGAGGGTCGTTTTTCGTCCATTTATTCGGTGGTGGGGCTCGTTAAGAGCGATAAGCACTTCTTGGCCTGCTGTTCGGCTATTGTGCTCAAAGGAGTCAACGTAACGTCTCTCTATCTTCTCACTATGCGTTACTCGTAGTTCCGGTTAAACCAGGTGAAGTTTTCCTCTTTTTTTCCCTTCTACTTCTTCTTCTTCTTCTTATCCTCTTGTTGCTCGTCGTATCTTTTCTTGCCCTGCAGCCCGTGTTTACCCCACGTAGAAAGCCGAGGGAGAACGAGAAGGTGTGCTGCTGCAAGAAAAAGAAAGGTGGTGACGAGGAGGAGGAGGAGGAGGAGGATGTGCCTCTGGTGGAGACCAGCGTTGTGCCTTTTTATTGTGTTGTTTTCGAAAGGTGGTTACTTGGCTGCTACCATTTGCCTTTGACTCACCAAGAACGACTACTTCGCCTCACCTCGCATTTTTCGTTTCCCAGCTTCACCTGCCTCGATTGGATTTTTAGTGAGTGAATAGTGCATACTACTGGTGAGAATTAGTGATTACTCATTCGGGACGTGTGCTTAGCCCATTTACGGGAGTGTGGTGGTTTAGTGTGGTAACGGAGGTGGAGATTGTAGTCGGTAAGCCCCTGATTTTTCTTACACCTGGCCGAAAAATGGTGGTGGATTCTCTGGGCAGGCACAGGTGCTCACGTCCCATTACCTGGTTGGGATCCGAGGGGCACTGACCAGATGACTGCTGCTCTGATCCACTCCTCAGCCCACGGGACAAAAAAAGGATAGGGGTGAGGTTGGACGACCAAATGCAGTGACGTATTTATACTTGGCATGGTTTGACAGTTTAGATTTTGTTTTAATCTGACGAACAATGTGATATTTTTTAAAGTTTTCAGTCGTTGGTTGCAAGATTATTTTGTAATGTTTTTTTTTTTTTTTTTTTTTTTTTTTTTTAAGTAGACGAGAGAAATACTTACAATATAAAAAAGAAATAAGAATTATGGCATTGTACTCGACAAACCATACTTTTGAAAGTTTTGTCACGCCTAGTTGTTGAATGACATGCCGTAGACGAAATTTGTAGAAAATCTAGGCCGGTCACTATTAATGTTGAACACAATGTCTACCAATTGTAGAGAACACTTAATAAGAAATGGCGCATGTTGTGTAGTTTCCCTCAGACCTGGAATATTGGATATTTGATTGTCCAGAGATAGTCATGGAAAAGTGATTTTTATTTTGATAAAGTCAGGGAAATTCAACCCTTCTTTTTTTAACTTATGTAAACATAATTTTTCTTAAGTAAAAATTCATCTCATCTGTTTATACACGTTCTTTTAACCCCAAAAAAAGAATTTTTTGTCTACTCTCTCGACTATTTCATGGCACGAATATTTTAACTTCCTAATAAAAACTACTTTTAATTATGATTTTTAATTCCGATATATCAACAAAAAAAAACCTGTCTTGATAGTAATTTTTGAGATCCAAAGTGGAATTCAAGGTTGTCATTTGCTGCACATTGCAATATTTCTTTGGGCAACATGAGAAGATAAAATGTTGTTAGGCATATTGTCTGGAAAAATCAGGGAAGTTAAAAATTTCATTTCGGGTGGCATTACATAGGGCGCATTTTGTAAAAAAAAACTGCTTGTTGTGTCTGTTAAAATATTTTGTTTTTGAATGGAGCAGCGTTCATTCTACCGTGAATACAAACATTCGATGTCCTTATTAATGGAGAACTTTTCGGAAAAAAAGTTCACCTAGATGCAAAATGTGCATTTTTCGCCATAAATGTCCCATATTTGCAATAAAAATCCATTTGTAATGGCTGGTTGTTTATGTGAGTTACGACTTTGAAGCTAGACTTTTTAGTCTTAGTAAAATGGGGCGAGCGTGTGGAAAATCTACTAAACAGATGATTACGAATGCACCATTGTTTGTTCACGATTGACTTTTAAAATGCAGAACATTTTGTGAGGTTGAAAGACAGCCAAGAATTTGTAATGCGTTGCCAATATAGTAGGCTTAGTTACCGGGATCATAGGAAACATTGTTCGAGGGTTATTGCTTACTCTAGAATGTGTTTATGGCTAGTACAATAACTTATAAGCTCCTCATTAATCTCATTCATGACGAATTGTGGCCAATATTCGCTTCCGCATCCATCGTGATCGATGGAAATTTTAAAGAGTTGTTACCTAATTTTGATTCAAATTTAAGAATGAGTAAAATGGTGGCCACATTGCCGTTTATCGTAAATTTGGTCGTTATTTTTACCTTTTTTGTAATACTGGTTATTCGGAAGAATAAAATAGGGTGATGCGATTAAGGTTAGTGCATTTTACAATTCAAAATGCGTTAAAAACAAAGTTTACATTTCAAACATCACCTCTGTCGTAAACTACCTACAACTGTATATTTAAAATTGGCGTGTACGAAAAAAATATACAGCGTGTTGGTATTTTGCTTTGAAAAGGTCAATTTTGGAAATTTTAGCATTAGGTGTTTAGGCTATGAAGGTGTTTTACTGCACCCAAAATCTTAGTTTTGTCATGTATATATTGCACATATTTAGTCAGACATGCATTGCTCCATGCATAATTAAGTTAAAAATTCGTACAACACGTTTAAAATCCGAACATTACATCTGTCGTCAACTACAACTGTATTTAAAATTGGTGTATACAAACACAAAATATATCTGTTATGAAAGCGGCCATTTTGTAAATTTTAGCATTAGGTGAAATAAAATAATACACATGAATAATATAATAAACTTATGTCAAATTTCTGGTATGACTAATGAATTCTTAAGTTTTTCAATCCTGATTCACTACTTTTAATTAAGTTTATTTTGTTGAAATTATCAGGGTTGGGATCCCCGGATATGCAAATACCATTAGAACGCCACCCAGTGGTAATACCTGGCAATTGTGGCGGTTTATCCCTAAATCTTATACTGGGTGGTCCACCGTCGAAGCTCGGTCCTAATCCCACAGCAAGTTGTTTTCGTTTGATCTGATTGCGAGCGATCCCACCAGGGTTCTCTCCGGCCGTCCCAAACGAGAGTCCACTTACCTTTTTCTTCCCCCGTTTGGCGCATGTCTGAACCTCTCTTCTCACCTGTTGACTGCATTTTTTTTTATAATTTTTTTTAAAGATTTTGGGAGGTCAGAGACTTTTCCAATCTCCAGCTCGTGCTTCTTCTCTCCTGCCTCCCCCCTATCTTACAGCTGCTTTTTGGGGGCGTTTTTTATGGACCTATTGTTACGGCATTAGGCCTTATACTGCTCAACCTTTTCTCGGCTTACTTTCGTCTGCGGTTATTTTATATATATAAAAACCCAATTGCACTCTGAAGGGCCACTTTCTCTTTTCAACGTTTGTTGTTATTGAAAATTGCAATTGTGGACGCCATTTTGTCGTTGCATGGCCCTGGTGTTTTCAAATGGGTCAACATGTGAACCTCTACTTAATTGTGAAGCCAAAGTTTGCAAAAAAATTCCCTCGTGTTGTTATTAATAATAATAATATGGAAAAATGCTAAACCGCAGACTTAATTTCCATAATAAATTCTCCACAGGATGGTTGTCTTATTTTAAAAAAATTCGTCCCAATTCTGGTCTGTTGTTTTGCATTATTTTACATATTTTTGTGTGTTTTTTAAAAAAAAAACCAAAATAAACACGAAAATTAAACTTTTCTTTTACCTGTCCAGAAATGCGAGGTGCAAATTGCTTTTTAAAGCAACATCGGTGCATATGTTATGCTAATGAGCGTTGTGTTTATAATAAGTGGTGGTTTTTTTACAATTTAAATGGTGTAACCTAAGATTTATCGCAGAAAGTTTCAAATTTTGAAACATTTGATAGAGTTGATTACATAAATTTGAACACAAATGCCGGAAGGAATTTTAGAGTTGGGAATCATTGCTAATAGGCACAAGTTTGCTAAAATCTTTCTGCAAGCGTAATATTTAAAAAAAATAATGACTGTATAAATAAGATTGGGGTCAATAGCAAACATCGCTCGGGTGTAAATTACAATTTCACTTTTTGTATTTTCGATGCCTGAAAAATGTGTCCCAAAATGTGAAATTTCAAGATGGCAGCTTCGAAACCCATTACAATTTTAGGAGATAGAAACACTTATAAATCGAAGACATTTCAAAAATAAATGTTAGCATAATGCCAGTAATGGGATTTATCCATGTCAAATCGTTCTCATTTTGAATACAAAATATTTGCATTTATATACGTCTTGTTAAAAGTACCTAACTAGCTACTCCCATATGAACAATGTGTGCCCAAAAAGTGCTACGAAACGAGGTTTTTGCCTTCCTCTTTTTCTCCTCGAGGTTATTCGTCCACCCTCGCGCTGTTTTAACATTAGTCCGCACCCTAGTTTCTACCTAACGGCCCACGGGGACACCCTCGAAAATCCTGTTACCTGTCCTCCACACTTTCACGTGATAGCGGCTATACGACAAAATCCGCCCTAGAAGATGGCCGCCCCCGTCTCCAATCTACTTCACAGGGGCTTTAGCCCTTTAATTGCTCTAATTAAATGGCTGAAACCAAACTGTTGTAGTGACGTTCACATATTGTATCCTTGGCTCAATTAATGTACAAAAGCACCCAAATATAATATCTCCAATTTAATTTGAAGAGATGAAACATGCAAGCCATCAATGTTAAGGCAATTTTCGGAGTCGGGTTCATGGATAATTTTTTTTTTTGGGGGATTTCTTATTGATTTTCTTCAATTTTTTGTTTTTCAGGGAATTGGAAGCGGCGACCGGGGAGTGGATGAATGAATTTGTGCGCAGGGCCAGCAGGAAGAGGGACAAGAGGGGTATCGTCCCACCCTCGGACATCGTGAAGGAGCTCATAGTGCGATCCCAGTCGGAAAGTGAGTATTTTGGCGTTCGTTAAGCTTGTTGTTTTGTAATGGTAATCGGCAAGCACCCGTTACACACACATTTTTCACGAAATTAATCCTGTTTTGTTCATAGAAACGATTTAAAGTGCACAAATTACTAGGTAACACTTCTAAAATTCTGAAGTTCCATCAACATAATCTCCACATGCCTATCACCATGTGCCACACTTGTGAAAGGCGGCCGTGCGTTGTCAATTATTGCCCTGCACTGACATTGTTGACATGTTGTAACATTTTCATCGCCCTGGTTCTTTCCTTTAAACCAAATAATTCAATCACAAGGATTCATTGGGTTACGAGTATGACGAATGTTCCAATATCTCCCATTGCCAGCTGAGATGGAGATTCTGAACATTGACGGCAATGTGGCTCTTTGCGTTGTCATGAAGGATGATGGGGTTGGTTGCCAACACGTGCCGTCGCTTTCTTCCAAGTGCTGGACGAAGGTTGTTGATGTTTGTGGAGATTATTTTGAAGAAACGTATTTTTGCCTCTGGTAATTAAGTATCATGGAAGTGTTGCAATTATATCTACATCCAACCCATGTAGTATGTTTTGTTATGTAGAGCAAAGCTTCCTTGGAGGAGCATTGGATGCCAGTGAGTTTTGCAAAGTTGAATTTAATTATAAATTCCTCCTAACTAATGTCAGTTCCGTCCATTTTTTAGGTGGCCATCATGGGTGCAAAGAGAAAGAAAGGCCGAGACGGGGTCCCTCGCTGGCATTGACTGCAAGACCAAGATCAACCGGCTACATGGAGCAGCGCAGCCCGGCCGTACGACGAAAGAACAGCGTGGTAGATGCTCTGCCTGAATCTAATGCGCAGGAAGCGCTCGAGGAAGCGGAGGAGGAGGAGGAGGAGGGCGACGACGACGGCGAGACTTCCTTGCCAGAAGCGGCTAGTCCGCGAAGATCTACGGAAGCGCCCGTTCCTGCCCCTCGGCAGAAGTCCCCACTGCTGAAACAGCGGGCCATTCTGGTGGAAAGTGACTCAATAGATCATCAACAGCGGGTCCCCACGCCAGTGAAGCGCCAGGCCCCACCACCGCCCCTCATCCAGCACCCCAGCGACCGCTCCGACTCTGGCATAGGGGCAGACTGCTCTCCCAAGACATCGCAGTCCAGCAGCGCTCCATCGCGCCAGAGCAGCAGCAACAGTAGCGGCCAGGGGCCGTGGAACGGCGGAGGGGGAGGAGGAGTAGGAGGGGGAGCAGCGGCTGAATCGCAAGACAGCGCCTCGGACCTCAGCGACTCCGAGGTCGAGCCTTCCACCGGCGTAGTCTTCCGGAAAGTCACCCTAAAGCGCCGCAAGCGGAGGGACGTCGGGGGAGCCGCTAAGACCCAGAGCAGCAGCAACAGCAGCAATGGTAAGTCAGATTTGATGGGATATTGATTGGTGGCATATTTTTCCTCCTCGGCAGCTGTTTTGCACGTGTCCTAAAAGGCAATGCTTGCCTGTCTTCTGCCTACTATCGAGGTGAGGGAAGGGGTGATTGGAAACAACCGAAAGGGAGGGGAGGCCACTGCCGGGATAGCTGTCCCGGGTTTCGAACCCAGGTCTCCTACCTGTCTCGAGAGGGCTTTATCGTGCAACGATTTACACGAAACCTCGGTTTAGACTCTCCTCCGAAAGTGCCGTCACTTAGGGAATTTCTCCCATCCGTAAAAATTCCCACCGACCTCGACTGGGGAGCGAACCCCGCACCTTAGGATCGAGAGGCAAGCGCGTAACCAACTCGACCTCTGGTTGATGTTGTCCATGATCCATTTCGTCAATTGTTTTCCCTTTTAGGGCAGTAGTGGCATTCTAAACTTGCGAAAGTGGTCACTAGATGGCTCTGCTAGAATGCATTTCACGCACTAATGTAATGCCGGTTTTGGTTGAATACCCCGTCTTGTAATTCCCCTCACCCCTCTCCTCATCATGCATTTATTGATGCGAATAATTAATGGACTAACCCAGACTCGGCTAATTGGGTGCATTAACCAAGGGAAGGCTGGAACGAAACATGGTATTGTTTTTTTGTTATGGGAGGGGGGGTCATCTGGGTTCACCCGATGAAGGTAGCGAAAGAACAATACACGGAAGTTTGGATTAAGTCTGGATTCATGCGCAGAAACGAAGCCTTCGTGAAGGAAGCGCGCCTAATGCAAGCCTCCCCCAAATTGTAATGCCTTCCTTTAATTCACCACTAAGTTTCGGGGTTTAAACACCAGGGGGTGCTGCAGATTTTAGTTTGTAGTACCAAGTTTTGCTTATGACGCCAGTGATGCAGTTGTAAAATAATGAAAATAATGCAAGTAATAGTGTACGTATAGATATTATAAAAGGTGTTTTTAACGATTAATATTGACCAAGTTTAATGAAATTTGAATATAAAAGTCAATCTGAAAGTTGATATATTTTCCCTAAGTAATGAAAGCATATCTGGAACGTCATTCCACATTTTACTGAAATGCTTAAATGAATGCAAAATTGTAATAAAATCAGTCAATAGTTTGAATATAAACTAAATAAAATGTAACTTTCTTTCGAAATTCATATATAAATTATTATATTTCTTCCTTTGGAATGTCACAAAAAAATTCATAAAAAACTGGCTTATTCGGAGACGGATATTCAATTAAAATTTTCCATTTTGTGTTTGGTGTTTCCATGAGTTTTTTCTCCTTTAGAATAAACAAAAAATCTAGTCCGATTAAACGAAGTTCACATTACATCTTGTGAATGGCAGGTTGGTGAGGAAATTCAGTGAGACGAAATTGACAAAAAATAGTTTTTTGTCCGACATCCTGCTTTGTCATCATATTATAATTCGTACTATTTAGGCCAACGTAATTAATCCTTAATATAAAGTAGCTTTTTTGTGTTGTTTGTATTTCTAATTGGAAGAACTATTTGTCAAGTTGGACCGTATTAGAGTATAAACAAACTTGAAACTGACATTTTCCAAAAAAAATGAATATGGCAGGATTAAAACAATTCAGATTTGCGAACGAACAAAAATCACAGACTGTAAATGCTTTGCAACCGTAAAAAGTTACATTCGAGTTGCTATCGCCCTGTATTTTACTGATGTTTTGTTATCGTCGATGATTTTATGTTTAGTCATGTTTTACTAAACTTGATAAAAAAATAAAACGCAAGCGTACAAGTTGAAAATATAGGATTTTTCAAAATCTCTTTGTAGGATATAAATAGACAACAATTTGCCAGAATCCCCATTTTTTATTTACTTTTTCTGTAATTTTGTCATAAGTGACCTCTTTTAGTTGTATTTTTTTTTTTTAAATATCCGCTTCAAAATGTGAAAAGTTCAAAATAAATTCGTCTCGGACTCGATATTCCCTAAAAAATCCACTATATTTGGTTCATGATGATAACAAGGAAAGGGGAAGTAAAAAATACCCAAGCTATCAATGAATTTACAGAAATTTCGTATACGTTCATATTTAAATGATACGCTATCAAGTAATTTTAGTTTACTTTGTTTAAGTAATGCCTGCTTGAAATCCAACATCGTATGGTACATTTTAATTTTTTGCACAGGGATTTTTAGAATGAAGGGATGTAAAATTGCTAAAAATGGGATTTTGGTTAAAATTGTTATTCACGGTGAATTCATCCACTGTGAAGAAATGTTCAAATTTTTGGTTGAAAAGTTAAGAACAATCACCCACCTAAAAAAAAAGAAATAAAAACGAATATATGGAATGGAAAAATGATTATCATAGCGATGCTAACAACTAGATAATTATATAAATAATGCAATTTACGAAATAACGTTTTTCCTATTATTTTCGCAAATGAGACACAGAAATGAATAGATAAAAAAACTGCTCTGTCATTAAAACGTGAATGAAACAAATCAAAAGGTTTATTTGTTAGTGCTTCTGAAATGCGGAATGAATTTGTCTACTTTTGCGGAATTTGTTAACTGTGTAACGTGAGGATTCGAAATTAAAACAGCTAGTGTTCTTCTCCTTTAGCACGTTTTTGATAGGATAGCATAATTAAACTTTGAGGTTCGCAATAAACAAGTCCTTTATTTTGTTTTTGTTATTTGTACAATTTGGAACAAGAACTTTGACGTGTGAATATGACATCATCATTCTTTTCCTGGCATTATAGCTATTTAATGGCGGCATTGTTCTTTTCCTAACGCCAGTATTCCTTTTCTAAAGTCAGTTTTCTTTGTATGACGTCATTGTTCCATTTCTGGAGTCGTTGTCACTTTTCTGACGCAATTTCTCCTTATTTTCTGATAGGATATCATTTTTGTGACGTCATCGTTTGATTCTTTGTGTCATTGTTCCATTTCTGGCGTCATTGTTCCATTTCTGGCGTCATTGTCCCTTTTCTGACGTTATTACTCGGTTTTTAACTTCAATTTTCCTTTTATCAGCTGTTTTTCTTAACTACATTTTTTGACTCAATTCTTTTTCTGATGTCATCATTTGGTTTCTGCTCTAATCGTCTCATTTTCTAACGTCGTTGTCCCTTTTTTTTACCTCATTGTTCCTTTTCTGACGTCATCGTATTGCCCCTTTTATGACGTCATTGCCCCTTTTCTGTGCGGTATTGTTCCTTTTCTGACGTCTTTGTCCCATTTCTGACGTCATCGTCCGACTTCTGACGTCATTTTCCCTGACCAAAAATACAATACTATGCTAGCTTTCATAAGGTTTTTCAATTGTTTTTTTTATACTCTATGGCATGCGGGCCCGTAAAGGTTAGTTTGGTCCCTTAAATTCATTTCCACCTTATAGGCCCCGTTGTTTACATTACTAAATATATTCAAGAACTCTTATTCGTTTTAGAAGTAAGAGTTTTATGTTTTAAATTTCGTACATGAGGGGTTAGGACACTCTTAATTCTAGTTCTATTCGAGCCTTGCCTGACTTTTTTTGTTGTTGGTTTCTGTTTATTATGATCATTATTATCGTTATTTATTAGTTAGCTGTGGGTAAGGCCTTAGCATTATTCAAAACCGACTTGGTGGCGTTTCTCGTTATGAATTCCTTTATTCATCCTCTTTTATATTTTCACCAGAATATTTTGTACCTTATACCTCAACCCCTCACCCTAACCCCCAGCCCCCCTTCGGCCTACCCTTCCGGTTGTAACACCTTCCCACTTGTATATTTTTCGCTGATCACGGCACAATTAAAGTTTCGGGGGAAGAAGGTAGATAGGGTAGCCCAGGTAGGTCGCAGGTTCTGGCAAACAGAAAACGGAAAGAAAAAAAAAAATCCCCCTTCGCCGAATATAACAACGAGAAAAGTTCGTCAGCATGATAATGTTAGAATTTTTTTTTTTTTTACTGCGAACCGACTGGGCCGTAACCGATCCTCGTCGGCCATTGGTTCATTCGGTCGTGATGTGTTTTGGGAAGGGGGGGTTCTCCCAGTTATCCTCTGGCACAAGTCGGTCGGGGTGACCACGGTCATCCCTCCGCGTTTTCTGTAGGGAAGTCGGGGATCAGAACGACCCTTCGCCGATTCCCGTTTGCACCTTCCTCGCCGTGACGTCAGCTCACCCTCACCCCAGTTACCTGGTTGAACGTTTTGGCAAAGCAGCCTAGTAAAACGAGGCGAAATCGGGACCGATAAGATAAAAACGGTGACGGAGGAGGAAGGATACGCCGCTGCCGCGCTTAATTTCGACATTTTTCCAGCATTTACTTCGAGAGTTGTGTCGGAACGCGAGTGACTATCTAATCCGGATTAATCCTCGTGTTTCTTTGAGCCATATTTCAGCTTGGATTACCACCACCACCACCACGTCTTCCTTCCTCCGGAGCCACTGTGGATATACGTTTGGAGGGCCCCAGACGCACCTGTGGCTCAAGTGTTATGTTTGCGGTGACTTCTTTTCCTCACCTTACTAACGTTTGGATTACTTTCGAAGTTCTGCCGACTTTTGAACCTAGGTTCACTCTAGGATATGTGGTGACGCTTTATTGCTTGCAGATTGCGAAGAGCATCTCGTAGTGGATTTCATTACTAACAGTGTGGCTATCTTTGTAGGTTGAACGAGACCGAGACAGTGTTACTAATTTATACCTGGTGGCGGGTGTGATGTTTGAGCCCTTGCTGACTCTTGGATAACCTTTCGTTGACTCTGTTTGTTTTGTAGATGCCCGACGCCCCCGCTTCGACGTTGCCTGGGAAGACTCGTGTTGTGTTCCCCCCGCCATTGTCCCTCCATGGAGCACCTTCTCCCTGCCCCGGTTCCCCTCGTCCTACTCCCGTAACTCTAGGTCCTCACCCGTGTCCCAGCAACAGCAGCAGCAGCAGCTGGCCTGGGACGGGTCTTGTGATCAATTAACCCGTACTAACAGCAGCGACTCGCTGTGGTGGGACGCTGCCCCTTGCCGGAGTGTCGGCAGCGCCGCTGGGGTTTGGCTAGCCGCCACCGCCGTCGACGGCCTGGGGTTGGCGCCCGGCCTGAGCCGGAGCCTGGGCGCCGTGACAGCCGATTCGGGAGCGGAGGCACCCTTCAAGCGGCGGAGCAGCGGCAGATTCGAGTGGAGGCGGTCTTCGGTCAGGACTAAACAAAAGCAGCGCCGCCACCGCCGACGCCTCAGCGCCAGCTACGAGGACCTGCGGGTCAGCTCACCAGAATACGAGGAGGACTTCCCGCTGGACTTTTTTGGCAGCGTGAGGAACGCAGATTCCTACAGCGACATCCTCGGTCACGTGACGGACAAGATTGTGCCAGAGGGCGAGGAGTACCGTATAGTGTTTATCAGTTCTTCGTCTTCCAAAAGTTCCGGCCTCAACGATGAGGCCAGCACCGGCGACGACTCGGTCCAGTTGATGGACGACGCCGAGTGGGACCGTGAGTCGCCTCCGCCGCCACCTCTGCCTTCTGTGCCACCACCTAGCAGCACGTGTCTCGTCGCAGCTGACGACGACGAAGACGACGCCATCTTCGCATACTTCAGGGGGTTCGCCGACGCTGAGTGGAAGGAGACTAGCTTGATCGTCGCCGAGGAAGAGTCTGACGGCGACGATAGGCCCAAGCAGCCACCCCCTTCGGAGGACTCGTCAATGGTCTTACGACCATACGCTTTCACCAGGACCAACTCGTCGCGGTCAAGCGGCGAGCGCAGCATTGGCGAGCAGAGTTTCTTCAACCAGATCTTTCGGGACCAGCCAAGTCCCGATCCTATGACGGAGGTGACTTTAGTTGATTCGGCGACGACGGAGGTGCGTCTCGTCGAAAGTGCTACCCTGGCCGAGGAAGAAAAGTCGGGTTGCGGGTCGTCTTCAGACGACGACCCCGAAGACGGCGTCATCGACTCCAGCGACGACGATTGCGCGTTCGGAAGCTACGATGTTAATGTGAGCTTCAGCGAGGAGGAGTCGGAGGCCGTGGCTCCAGCCAGCGGCGACGAGGCGCCGCCATCGGATGGCTATCTCACAGAGTCTGAGAGCATCGTCGACTTTGTAGAGCTTAGCGAGGAGGAGACGGACGGAGGCTCTGGTGCTGGTGATCCGTCTGACGAGGAGGAGTCTGCCGCTTTTATGGAGGATTTGGCCATCCCAGATGTCCAGCATGCCAGCATACAGCGACTGCTGGACGACGTGGAGGCTGCGGTGCACCAGGATCCCTCTGGAAGCGACGAAGCTGAGGATTCTGTAGATCAGAATGGCGTGCCCACGCTCGAAGACAACGGGCCCGAGATCGATGTCACTGTGGTCATGGAGGGTGGTTCCGAAGAGTTGGAAGAGTCAGCGACAGCACTGGCTACCAGAAGTGAGTCAAACACGGATGATTCGAGTGCGGAAGAGTTTGTTAGTGCAACCTTTGACGAAATGCATCAAGACTGCGATTTGGATTCACCAGTGTTAACAGGCGTCTCATCGAGTCCTGTGCCGGAGCCGGAAGCCGGTGTTGATATCTGTGAAGCAGGGCAGGAAGTTCGCATGTTACGTCTCGAGAATTCGGCCAGTGGAGGCGATTCTGGGGTGGAGAGTGCTGGCGAAAAAACAGTGAAAGAGGAAAAAATGGACTCCTGTTCTGTTGTTGAGAAGCAGATATTAAGGGACCCTACACGAAGTTGTGAAAATCTTACCGAGCCAGACAAAGCAGAAGTTGTTATAGACGAAAATCGGAAAGCGATGTTATTACCCGATGAGCCGGTCATTAGCGAGTTGGTAACAACATCTTCCGTTCGTCCAACGATCGACTTGGAGGAGGAGGAAGTGAAAGTGGACTATTCCACCAAATGCACGATCGAAGAAAACGAGTCGGTACAGAATGTCGTCAAAGTAGCGGCCGAATGCTTGCCGGACAATGATGGTGCAGCCGTTGACCCGGAATTGGACGTCGAAGAGACTATAGAGCCAGAGGATGACCCTCATGGAGAGATGTCATCGGACGGCGAGAAACTAGAATCGGACACGGACTCGTTGGACACTGTCATCGAGGGCGAGAGCTTCCGGCGCATGCGGCAGATGGCCATTCGACAGAAGCTGCTGGAAGTCAACAGTGAGTTTGATGGTGAGGAAACTGCCAGCGAGCAGCAGCCGCCAGATGATGCTCCCTTACCCTCTACGCCCGTCAACCCAAATGCGGAGAACAAGTCAGTGCCGTTTATCAAGCCAAACCTCCAAGAACTGGTAGCACAGTCAAGAGCCCTAGCGGCATCCTTCAAGAATGACCTAGAGGAGGACGGAGAAGACGTCCGAGATGGAGCCTCTGCAGGGACATCTGTCCTGGAGAAGTATTTCGTGAGCTCCTTGGAGCATATGGCACCACCAGTCTTTAACCGTGGTCGTTCCCGTCATGCGCTGGCAGTGCCCAAGATCGACGTCACTGCGGCGTCTCCCAGCCCCACTCCAGGTGGCGACGAAGACGACGAGATTGTCATCGAGAGCTACCAGGCTGGCAGCGAGGACGAGTTTACGGACTCGTGCTCCGAGACGCACTCTGAGGATAACTTTGCCGGGCCGATTGTGTCCGGCGACGACGACTCGGAAACCACGTTTGACGATGATGAGGACGACGACTCCTCCTCCACAGCGTCGACTTCTTCTGATGAGGGCAGCGCCTGTCTGCGCATCGCCCCTCGGCCGTGTGCGCCAGTGGTGGCAGACGAGGCCTGGTATCGGCTGGACATGTCGCTTCACACAATCATGGAAGAGAGCTGCGAGGAGAGCGAGTCCGAGAGGGAGCGCCACACAGAGGACCGCAAACGTGCAAAGAGCCGCGATGTTGCTGCTGACAGGTCACAACTGGAGCGCTACTTCCACTTCACTTTCGACGAACCGGCCGGAGAAGCAACGACCAAAAGCGAGGACGTCGTCGGAGAAGCAACGACCAAAATCGAGGAAGCCGCGAAACCCGGTCTCCTGGCGTCTTCTCGCCTCTCCTTGGACGAGAGTGAATTCAGTGATGATGCCTTCTCGGAGACTGAGAGCTCGGTGTTCAGCGAGAGTAACGGTCGTGATGGCGCCGAGGTGGACGACGAGGAGTTGGCCAGGCTGGCGTCATCCCGCCTGGAAAAGTACTTCCTGACTGGCCTTCTCGAGCTGCAGGTCGGGTACCCAGAAGATCTCGCTGTGGGAGACGAGGAGGACACGGTCGCAACGCCGACACCCGAAGCGGAGCAGTCATACACGTTTGGCAAGAAGCCAGAAGAAGCTGAGGCTCCACCACTGCAGAAGCCGGCAGAGTCGTCTTCCAAGGAAGAGACGACGGATGAGGACATTCCCTTTGAGAAGAACGATGGCTGCGATACCATCAAGCGCAAGAAGAAGAGTAACTTGGAGCTGGAGGACGAGGACATAACGTCCATCGGGCCGCTGCTAATGTCGGCAGAAGACGACGCTGCCGAGGACCAGTGGATCGAAGAAAAATTGGCCAAAGTCCAAATGGATTCCAAAAGCATCGAGACAGTTTCTTCCGATATTGCAATCGCGGTGGCATCCGTCACACAAGTCGATGAGCCGAATGCGGAGGACGAGCAAAATGGTACCAAAGAGGAAAACCAGATCTCGGTGGCAAGTCCTGCGGACACCGCGGCCGACGTTTCCAAGGAGGACGAAGGCAAGACGGTGGCAAAAGATGACTCAAAACTCAAAGTTGCGCCGGACGAGCCAAACCTGGCCTTGCCGAAAGACCCCCCTCGCAGTCTGCCTGCGGACATACTGGATCCAGAGCTGGGCAGCGCAGGAAGTGTCAGCACACAATTACTGTCCTGGGACCCGTCATACTATGGCGGCGAGGCGACCAATCCTGGTCTTGTGGGGCGAGGTCTTACCCTAGACTGGAAGCAGCAGAGCAGGGACAGCGGCTTCATTGGCAGCTCGGACGACCTGCTGCAGGATCCTGCTGGAGACGATTCCAAAAGCGACACCAAAGAAGCGGCGGTGGTTCCACCCGAGGCCGTTGTGGCTACGGCCGCCGTGTTACCGCAGCAGCAGTCCAACCCGTTCGGCCTGTTCCGCAGCAGCAGTACCCGTAGCAATTTCTGTGCGGCGTCAACGACGTCGGATGACGAGGCGCAGTACATCGTAAACCAGCTGGTGGGCCACATTGCCAAGTCTATGTCGAGGAGCCCGCAGCTGGCCAGGGCAAAGCCTCCAGAAATCGAGGTGTTCGAGACTGAGCTTGCCAAGCTGATGCAGACGGTACCCGGCATCGACGCCACTGTCAAGGAGATAGTAGAGGAGCTGAGCAGCACCGACTACTGCAGTGACTCGTACGAGTCATCGGACTATGCCGGCAGTGACCAGGAGGCTACGACTGCGACGGCAGAAATGACCAAGCAGGCGTTGTACAACCTGCAACTGCGGCGCAATGACAGTTGGCGCAGCATCGCCTCCACTGCCAGCAAGGGCTCGTCTGTGGGCGAAGACGGACAACAAAAGCTACCCGAAGAGACTATGTACATCTATCAGCGCTTCATGGACTCATTGGCCAAGATGACGGAACAGGCGTCCGAAGAGCATAAGGCGAGCGAAGGAGGCACCGTAACAGCTGCCACCGGTAGCTCTGCGGCAAACAGCAGGGCGGGGTCCCCACCCACCCCGGTTAAGATGCTGCATCACATCCGCAGCAAACTGACGTCGCTGATGCGAGAAGTTCACGCCGACCGTTCGTCGTTGCCTGGCGGAAACGGGGATGGCAGCGAGCCACAACGCCGTACCATCGCCTGGAGCAAGCCCAGCTCCGGGTCTGGCTCGGCAGCCGGAGACGAGCTCTCGCTCAGTTCCACCAGCTCTGCCAACTTTGACTCGGAAGACAGTCCCACAGACACGGAGCTCAGCATGGACTCTACGGACGAGCCCATTGCTGCAGCATTGGAACAGGCACATGCCCGTGTCAGGGCGGCGACGGCGGTCGCGGCATCAGTCGCAACTTCCCCACCAAGGAGCAGCCCGCTCGAGAGGCATCACGACAGCGGCTCTGGAGATGGACTGGAGCGCTGGAGCAGCGACATGACCATCGTGGACGACGACGTACGCTACTCTTCTATTCACAAGTCCGAGCCCATCCTGTCCATGCCCGAAACCACGGGCAGTGACGATCGCCGCAGGAACTCTAGGGAGCTCGGCATCCTGTCCAAGACACTGCCATCGTCTCACCACGGCCACGCTTCCTCTTCCTCACTGGTGCAACCAGGCAATCCTTCTTTACCGCCGACAACAGCCCAGCGTCCACGGTCCATCGGCTCGCTGACGCACCTGATGGCTGCTAGCCGGAATCAACAGCAGCAGCAACAGCAGCAGCATTGTCGATCTTCCAAGAGCGAGTGGGAGGTCTGGAGGGACGACGACGAAGCCTCCAAAACATACAAGCACAAGAGTTGTGACGTGCTTCCGTCGGCCCGCAGCAAAGGCGAGCTCAGGGCAGCGGCCGCAACGTCCCGTGACCGTAAAAAGCACGGTTTCGCCTTCATGTTAATGCGGCAAAAGTCAGGCTCCAGCACCTCGTTGCGTGACCCAGAAGGCAAGTCCGCCAAGCAGCAGATCCAGTTCCGTTCTCAGCTCCACCTGAGGGCGGGCAAGGAGGACGTAGAAGAGACCGAGCAGCAGCGACAGAAGCAGCAACCGCAGCAGCAGCAGCAGTCACGATCCTCCTCGCTGCACCGACTCTTCGGTACCGGCAAGAACTCCAAGAAGGGACTCGGAACAGCATCCACTGGCTCTGTACCTTCCGTGACCAGCTGCTGGTCAACGCCAGACGGCGGAGTGGACGTGACCACGGCCGCTGGAGTCGACCTTTCCGACAGTGAGGGATCCAGCGGCAAGGGTTCGCGGCCTTCATCGGCCAACCTGGCCTACGGCGTCGGTGGCAAGAACTCCGCAAACGTCACCTCCATCTACGTTCCCTCCGGCGCCTACTCCACTCAGGACCTGACCACTGCGGCCAACCCCAGGGCCAAGGCGTCCACTCTTCCCCGCGCGGCATCCTCCGACTTGCACGCCAACGTGTCGTTCTTGCACAAACCGCAAACTGCGCGCCGCGAACTAACTCGTACCACTAACACACTGCCCCATTCCTATACCCTCTTAGTCCCCCAGCAAGAAGTCGCCACCGGTCGGCCGCAATCGTCCTTGCAGAGACAGCAGACTGCAGCTAGGACCACAACCGCAACGGTGTCGGCAACGAGGTCCGTGGTGCAGGTGGTGCAGCCACCGCCGCCTCCAGTGTCGCCGAAAGTCACCAGGAGGGAAACCCAGTCTTGGCCAGGTGAGTTGCTTACACTAGCAGAATTACGCAAACTTAGCAAGATTTCTTAAAATTACTGGGAGCCCTAAGTTCATTGAAAAAATTGACTGTACTAAATATGCGGTCTCAAACTAGTCAACAGAACTCCCAACTTCCTTTCACTTGACCCTGAACTTGACGTCATTTCCTGTTTCGTTTTGGCTTAGGAAGGAAGTTGCGGTGTTTATGATTTTTGCGGTAGATCAGTGTGCCTTAAAATGCGTTTTCATGCGGTCTTTACCTTTCGCGGTAGCTTTTTTGTGTGAACGTAATTTCAATTAAACGAGGAATCGGCGGCGTGGTGGATCACGAAATAAATAAGTGTTCATGGGAGGATATCGCCCCATTTTCCGAGGTTTGCTAACCGATAAGCGATTCAAAAGATAAGATTTCATGCAGGTTTGAAGTCTATTTGAAGCAAAATATTTGCTTTTAGTGCTGGGAGACCCGGAGCTTTGGTTTTGAGGTTTCATGTAATAACTTTCAAAGCTGTTTTCCAGCTTTTAAGATTTCTTGCTAGTCAGCGAAGTACATTTTCAGTTGTGTAACCTAAGTTAACACGCCACTGTTTGTTGTTACCAAGTTTCTGGCTCTCCCAGGAACATAGTTTTAAAAATATCTGAAATCTCCATATTTGATGTTTTTAAACGTGAGACGCTTAGATTAAAATTCCATGCAGCTCTATAAATCTTACAAAATTCAAATACAAATCACGCAGATTAACTCCTAATTCTCCGAGGCACTTAGGTATAAGTAACATGCACCATTTTAACCAATATACCGCCAAGTATTTAAAATAATGTTAAATGTAGCGCGACCGTCACTTCCTACATGCGAACATTTTATACCCTACATGCATAATTTTATTTCTTGACATCCACCTGCCCTTTTAATGACCTCATTCACTCGTTTGCAATCTAAACATACGAGATGAGGAAGCTGTGACCGGACTCCAATCAGGGGATTTGCAATTTTAATCCTTTTCGTAACCTCGCTGCTGACTTTGTTTTACACCATGAAAAAAATATCGCTGGAACACAAGGCTGCTAATTCGTATCGGACTTTTAACGATCCCGAACCGCCTTCTAAATTTCGCGAGTTTTTTTGTTGTTACTGCTGTTATTGTCGTCGAGGAAAGCCCAAATCAAAATCGCATCGCAGAAACGGGAGGGTCACTTGCGGTGGTAAGTTTTAGTTCACCGCTTAAAAACGCTGGTTTATTTGAACAATATTTGCTAATCGGGTACAAAAAACCTTTATGGTTCAGGTCTCAATGTTGAAATAAGTAAAAAACACATTACAACATAATGCTTTTTCCCTGCCATTAGTTACCGATGGAACTGGCGATGTTACCAAAAGTGAAGTGACCATGGTTTCGGTCGGGGGCCAAAGCATGACTCCGAGGGCCAAATCCCTGAGCCCGCCGGCAGTCAATCTCAAGTATGGATCTCACGTTCCTAGCATCCAAGTAGCCGAATGCCCAGAGGTGAGTTCGAATCTGCTGTTTTATGGAAATTTGATGTAAAATTTGACTGAACGAACTAAATTTTGTTGTTGCCGCTGCCCGTACAGCGCACCGGACTGCGTGGAAGCGGTGCGAGCAGCCACACGGGCAGTTCCGACCCGGACAGCATGACCGAGGAGGATATCGATCGCCTTGTGGCTCTTCACAAAAACAGGAGTCTCTCGTCTCTTGGGGTAACGTTTCCCATTGCTTGTTCAATGTTTATAAAGGTTATTTATTGTTGCACATGATAATGTGTACCAATAGTGGAAAATAAATGGAAAATACCGATGTAATAATGGTACTGTTTCCCCCATTTTCAGGTATGCAGCGAAAGCATGAGCAGCGTTTACAGTGCTGCCGGAGGTGGTCACTACGGGACGGTGACCGTCAGGGGAGAAGTTCAGTTTGGTCTCGGTTACAACTACGTAAGCGGAGCCCTGGAAGTGCATATCAAGCAGTGCAGGGATCTGGCGCCCGTCGATGCCAAAAGAAACCGCTCTGACCCGTAAGACCGAATAAAACCTCTGGTTTAGTAGTGGCGTGGCAATGCCTCGGCAAAAAGACTGTTGCAGGCTTCAGATGTTTGTTTTTCTTATCGGTTTACGTTGTTTGATTTCAAAGGTACGTGAAAGTATATCTCTTACCGGATAAGTCAAAGAGCGGGAAGCGAAAAACGAGGGTGAAGAAACATACGCTGAACCCCTTGTTCAACGAAATTTTAAAGGTAACGGGAAACGTCAGCTGCAGGAAAATGTTTTACTTTACACGTTTATTTATTTATGTTCTTCGGTTTTTACAAGTTTGGTTTCTACCTTTAGTTTCACGTCACGATAAGCGAGCTGGAAACTCGTACTTTATGGATGACGGTTTGGCACAGCGATATGTTTGGGCGCAACGAGTTCCTGGGGGAGGTGACCCTTCCCATGGGCTACGAGGCGTGGGACGACACCTCGCCAAAGTGGTACATGCTTCAAGAGCGGGTCGGTGCAGTTTTCTTTTTTTCGAAATAGTTTTTGTTGGTAAATCTGCTAAAAGTATCTCAAAGTCCAAATATTGAAATTTCTCGGACACCTTCCTTCAGTTGGGTCCTCCCGAAGAGGTTTACAGCTACAAAGGAGACCTCGTCTTGGCCCTCAAGTTCGTCCCCCCGGATGTGACGATGCAGAAGAAGGGCAGGCATTCCAGGGGATCATTGCACGTCTTGGTCAAAGAGGCTCGCAATCTGATGGCGGTGTGCACCAACGGTACTTCAGATCCATTTTGCAAGTGGTAAGCAATTCGAGTCTACCAAAGTGCCAAATTGTCTGCCAGTTCTGCACAGAGGAAATGAGCATACACGGATTGCATCTCGTCCGGAATTGGAATCTATACCGGGATTGAGATTACTCATCAAATCTTTTGTCTGTAACTCTTTATTCAGCTACCTTCTTCCGGACAAGGGCAAGGGCAACAAGCAGAAGACGCCTGTGGTCAAGAGGAGCTGCAACCCAAAATGGAATCACACGTTCGTGTACGACGACATCAGCTTGGATCAGCTGCACGAGAGGTGCCTGGAACTCACCGTCTGGGATTATGACCGTTTGACCAGCAACGATTTCCTCGGCGGTGTCAGGCTGTCTCTGGGAACCGGTTAGTGGAACCCTTTAGTTAAAGGCGATTTGAAAATTATCATAGTCTCTTAAGTGAGATTAATCCTGTTCTTAAAAGGTCATCACAAAAATGAACCAAACGTAGCATTCATAAAATGTTATTATTCCCCGCGTTTGAATTTTGCTTGCTAATTTTATATGCATTTGTTGGTGTAAATGAACATGGGTTGCAAATCTCTCGTATTGCTTTTTCTTTTCGCAATACTTACGATTTTTTGGGGGTTTTTTCAGGTCGTCATCAAGGTAAAAAGGTGGACTGGATCGACTCTAGGGCGGAGGAAATCGCCACGTGGCAGGCCATGCTGGAAAATCCGAACATTTGGGTGGACGCGACCATTTTGTTGCGACCCACCATGGACCACAGACAGACCAGCACTTGGTAGCGACGGAAACTCTGGGTTTTCATTAATTCCCAGGACGTTTGACATTTGAGCTTTTTGTTTGCCCAGATCTGACAGAAGACGGAAAGGAAATCCACGTTCGACGACACGAGTTTTAAAACCGCTATTTTCTTTCTCTCAAAGTAGATTTTAATATGTTATGTGCGAAAGACGAACTGAACATTCCCATTTTTAGAGATATCTTACCCTTACTCCCCCCGCATAATATATTACAGTATGTCATTCCTGGAACTATTATTATTATTATAATTATTAAGCTAGTTTTTATTTGTATTCTTTCAGTCATCTAGTCACTGGTTGCAATGCACACGGTTTCTCCTGTTTGTTTTTGTTTTTCGTCCGATTTCAGTGTTTTATCTTCTCCTTTCCTCGCAGATTTTCAGCGTAATTTTTATTCGAACGTTGGCTAGATATTTCCACCACGGTACAATGGCGGTGGGCGGCAATAATAAACGTTTTATTCCTGTTTTTTTTTTTTGTAAAACTAGACATTGCGAAGATGACTCATCATGACGCCAGGGTGAAATTGGGGCTTTTTTACAAATTAAGTGCCAAATAGACATAATTCCTTTGAATATATTTTAAAATATCGATTCATCCGCTGGATTCTCAATTACAGAAAAATTCAGCATCCTTAATAACACTTGACTTCCTCAGTTTGCGAGAATGTCGAAGGAAAAGTTTTGTTACATGTGCTGGTTAAAACCGTTTGCAATATTAATTTTTTTTTATTCGAAATTTTCAAGAATCATTTATTTTATTAGATTTTTTATCTTAAAAAGCCCAAGAGTCGACCATCACGAAAATGTAAATATGCCGCCATGACTTTTTTCCCGTAAATGACTACCGAAAATCTGTATTTAATATTATTATTGATTATACATGTTGACTATTTCGTTTCTTTAGCTGACGCTGTCTTTGGCGAGTGATTTTTTTTTCTTCTTTTGCGTTTTTGAAACCAGTATGAATGGCTGATGTTAACTAATTGTTAGGTTGTTTTTTTAAAAAAACAAAACAAAAACAACAATATGGTTGTTTGCATTTCGTCCGTGTGCATATCTTAATGGAAGCAGAAAAGGAGGATATAATTATTATCATGGGGACTATTTTATACTGCCTATTGTCATAAACTTATAAATATAATGTTCGATTAAATACTTTTTATGAACTTTAAGGATATTTTCTGTGTTCCCTTCTTCTCTAAGCCAGAGTAATCTGGGACCAAAAAATTAATCAAAATCTTTCTTTTCAGATGTAATAAAATTAGGCTGATTTTACATGTGCATTAAATTTAAACAGTGGCTCCCAGTGAAAATGATACACCAGCATTAAACAGCTATGTCCATAGCTAATTATTGCAATTTAACTAAGAAGGAATAGTTTTAATTGACTGATACTGTAGTAGGTATTTACTTGCATATCAACAATTATGACTGCATGATGACTAAACACAACATTTTCTAGACTTCATGCCGTAAACACAACATTTTCTACACTTTAATGTTGTAAACAAAAAATCTGTAGATTTTATGTCGAAAACACAGTTTTCTAGACAGGCCCTTTTTGTATGTTAATCAACAAAAAATACACTTTTTGGGGCCCTTTAGCCTGCACGAGGTTCTGTAGAATTTGTCAAATTGTTTACAGCAAATTTACTAAACATTTCGATATCGATTTTCACTTTTAGGTGACAAAGGTGAAGGAATCGATAGCGAACTTATGAGGTTTTGCGGATCGTAACAATTTCTAATGGCGGCAGCAGCAGCGTGGATATGCTGTTTTTGAATGTGTCGGTCGCAACAGGCGAGTAACCGTTCGTAATTGCATTAATCGCAACGAATAATAATCCACGATATAGTTTGATCGTAGTCGTTTGTACGATTCGTAATTGTCTTTTTAAAATTTAAGGAAACCGCATTTACTAACTCGTTATTCAGAAATTGCATGAATATGTATTTTAAAATATTTTAATATCCGTACTGTGCCATAGAGATTTATGATTCGATACTCGGTACTTTAAATATCGAGTACGAAAGTTCATCTTCTGCCGTACTTCTGTACTCGGTTTGAATGGCGACTTATCGTATTATTCAATGCAATTTTAGTTTACGATTTGTGTTAAAATTGATATTTTATTTACAGGGATTTTTTTGCACCATTGCTGTTCGCAGTTGTTACCGAATTCGGCGAGTCGTCGATCTAACGAAACAGTTCGTAAACCTTCCGAGGAATAAATTGGGTAAATCATTTTGAATTTTATCCTTAGTTCGAAGAAATGTTTTCAGTTGTCC
>JAQGAE010000951.1:0-27576 GCA_034696685.1 Julus scandinavius | reverse complement strand
AGCCATTGTCTGGGCTCTCTATGGCCTTAGATGCCTTTGAGCCCCTAAACTCTAACCAACCAACCAACCAACCAACCGTTACATTGTGTGTACTGAAAGTAACCCGCAGTTATTCACATAGGCTACAAATATGTTCTATGAATAATCTTATTTTTGAACGGATTTATTCCAATTCTAAAGGAAAAGGATTATTAATTGTTGAAGGAGACCTACTAACTAGTCGTCTAACTAGAAATTTCGAATATTTTCAGAAAGTTCCGGGAATATTTGATGGGTTAAATTATGTTGACCCAGAGCTCGTAGTGAAGGAGATCTTTGAATCGATCGTCAATGAAGTCGTTGACGAAGTGAATGTCCCTAGATGTAAATTAAGCGAACCCAGACTATTGGGAATAACCAAAAACAATACCACCGGAGGAAGAAAAAGCGCACAATTCATAATCAGGTGAGGAAAACAATGAAAAAAAATGTTGCATTTGAGACGAGTTTTTTGAGATAGTGCTCACCGTTTCGTTTAATTCCTGAATAGATGTCAGATGTCTTCGTCAGAAATCCGGGATTCGTTCAACTTGGAGACACAATCCGAAGCTTACGAATCGACCGCTATTTTGTTCTACACTGAAAACGAGTTGCTGACAGCATCACCACCATCGCACGATTTTACACCGCAGATGCGAGGGTGTTTGAGTCTTTATTTTTACTTGAAAAACAAGTCAAAACAATAAAACATTTAAGTGGGATTTTTTTTTAAAATTCCATTGTGAACTAGTCCAACGCAAGGTTCTTAATTTCAGTTTTGAAGGTGAAGAGATTGCACCACCAACATTCCAAATAATTTTATAGCAAGATTAGAACATTTAAATAGATGAAATTGCCAAAAAAACATTCACAAATGTATTTAATTATTTTATGTGAATTTATATTATACCGTATACTTCAATAACAGAACTATAATAATAATAAATTTCCAGTGCCTTATTTCACAGATAAAAAGTCCATTTTGAACTATCTGTTGAAGAAATGAATTTCAAACCTAAGTGTTTTTGTTTTATTGTATCACGCGTTCCAAGGCAGCTGCCAACCTTGTGTTATGGTAAATTAACTCCACACAAGGACATTTTACGCCATATATGTCCAGAAATGTTTTGCAATACTGTATTCAGTACATTCGACAACATGACAACATAAACATTCCGTTCAGCCTTTACTACAAGTAGCATTGCGAGATGACACAATGACATCGTCCAGAGCTCTTAAAGAGTCATTATAATAACCTTCAATAATCAGACCTTTGACCAGTGTCCATAACAAAAACAAAAAATGAAATGACAGAAAATCTAACAAATTAAACGAGACAAAATTTAATAGTTCCCAGAGCCAAGCCACTCTAAATAGCAATTAATCCAAACAGACTTTGAGGGATCAGAAACGGTGATGAAATCAAGGTGTCGATAGAAAAAAAATTATGAATTTGAAGATATCGTGGCACCTGTGCTATGGACCAAAAATGGTTCTGGCACTTTTGCTTAAAGATGTGCAGTTCATTCCAGTTTTAGCGTTGCTCAAAACGAAGAAAGCATCTACGAACATCTCAGGTTACCTCGAAAAAATTTCAGAGGAGAACGCCAAACGCCTACTTGATCGTTCATCTTCTCAAATAACTTTGTCGGGCATTTGCTATTTCGTTTTGTAGCACCAAACGTCAGATCCTGCCGACGGTGGGTGCCAAGTGATTAGCAAAATATTTACAAAGAAAGTTGTGCTGTACCGCGGGTGGCTTCAAAATTCAAATAAGAAGCAAAAATCATAAGGAGAAATTTTATAACTGATCAACGCCTCCTCTTGGAACGGGTTGAATGCTTGATTCAAGTCGTAAAGAAGAATCAACGCCGCTCATCTGGAGCAATGCGCTGCCTTTGAGCTTCGGCCACAGCCGTGCATGGTCAGCACTTCCTCACGTATACATTCCAAAAATCCTGCAGAAAATAAAAAAAACACAAACATTATTGATGTAACTTAACCAGGAATAATAAATTGCATTAAATGTTTGGGGGAAAAGGCTATAAAAATATCTTTCAAAAATTGCACATACAACAAAGTAAAAAATTGTTAAAAAAGTTTTCTCATGTATACAATATTTTGAGAGGTTAATGCCCGAAAAATACACTTTTAGTAGCCCTTAAGCTCTCGAGATGCTCCGTGCCATTTCAACGTGGGGAATGTTCCGTTTGGAAAAACTCTGGTCACCTTTGGAAATTGAACATTTAAATGAAAATGCATTTAATGTGACTCGGATTTTTTTTAAAATGCCATTATGAATTTTTGCCAGGTTCACTTATTCTATTTAAATAAAATGGCAAAACACCTGTACAACATCTGCTTTAACAACCAAATTCTAGGAATCATTTCAACTTTTTTAAATACAGCTGTTATAGTAATACAGTGGAACCCCGATTTTACGTTGTTCGTTTCGTACGTTATCCCGCTTCCTACGTAATTTTATGCTGGTCCGTGGAAATTGCCTATATTATTTGTAACCCCGATTTAACGTTTTCCCGTTTCGTACGTTTTTACCGCTGGTCCAATGAGAAACGTAGAATCGGGGTTCCACTGTATTAATAAAAGTATATTTGAATTAAAACCGATAATACTGTCTGACCCAATGTATATTTATTTGTATTATTTTTGCATGATCTATAGGATTTTTTTTAATTAACTTACTTTTGAATAATACAGATAGACTTGAATTATGTAAGAAATTATATTCTAACTTGACCGCATCGTGAAGAAAAGAAAATATCATTTAATATTCGGGTACTAAATCTAAAGTTAATCTTTAAAGTTCTAATCCAGTAATCGAAAAATCAAAAAAATTATGCCTCTCGACCAATCTCAATACTTGCTCAAAATACTTGTTTCCAATGCTAAATATTTTTATATTTACCTCGATCGAGCCTCTATAAATTATTGCAAGCGTGTTGCACGTGCGAATGCCTTTGTCATGCATCGTCCTCTTCCTCGGAAATACCGTTACTTTGCTTTTGCTCCTCCTCCTCCTCATCTTCCTCTTTCTCCTCGCTTTCCTCTTCCATCTCCACTTCCCCGTTTGAACACTCCGATAGCTGCTCCAATACTTCCGATTCGGCATTTGAAGGTGGTTCGGAGATTATGGTTTCGTCTTCGCTGGTTACCTCTTGCTCCCCATTCAAGTCCACCTCATCCCCACTTTCACTATCTTCCACCAGCGACTTTTCCCCGTCTTCCGACTCTTCTTCCTCACTGACTATCCTCCGCCTCGGCCTTTTTCTCTTCGCTTCCACGACGCAGATGCCGTTTTTGTTTAATGGCAATTCTGGCGTCGAAAGGTTCAACTTGAGCTCATACACTCGGTCGGAAAATAGTCTTCCCAGTCGGTCAGCAGCTTTATACTGTATGCTTGTGACTGGATTGAAGAGGATGCAGTTTTGAAACACCAAAAATACATCCGACACAAACTCCTTATTGTTCTGATAGGCCATGGCGTTAAGTTTGGATCGCATAGTCCCAAAGTCCATTGGACGTTTCACCAATTCATGATACAACGGCAACTGAAAGTAGAATAACTCTACTGTTAGCATTGAATCAATCCACATTTTCCAAGTAATTTAGCAAACATTTCCCCATTAAAACCACATTAACGTAAAAGTTGTCTTTAGGGCCATCTTAAATGATACTCGCTGTAAATTAGCAGCACGCACCTCTTTTTTCCCAACTGGCCTCAAGAACGGCCAGCTGTCTTCACTGCGCACCATTTCAGTCAGCAGTTGGTCACAGGTCTTAAAGTCCAGAGGCACATCCACGGAGGCCCCACGGCGGCTGGGAGGCGTCCGTCTTTTTCTCATTCCATAGTATTCTATGATTAACATTGTCCTCTTTATATGAGCATGGTGACAAAACAGAAATTAAACTCCTAGAGCTAACATCGATTGAACTTACCTTCGTCGGGGATTTCGGTTTGAATGGAGCGTAGGGAGCGCTTTTTTAACGTAGTGCTCCCGACTTCCCATTCATCTTCGTCGTAGACACTGGAATGTTTATCTGAAAATGAGGTCCAAATTAGAATTTAATAGGAGCGTTGGCCCTCATGCCAACGCACCTCAAATAATGAATGCTTACCGTAATTAACAGCACGACCGACATTTCTGCTCGACCGCCTCGGTGAACTCTCGTCTTTGGCATCGGAAGAATGCCGCTGCTCTTTCTTGTTTCTTGGAGTAGCCCGCTCATCGGCTAATAATTTAGTGTATTCTGAAAAAGACCCATTCGTGGACATTACATAACCATGTTTAATGACAAAAGATGTCAGCCAACCTCTTGGGACATAACTTCCTACACGTGAAAGAATTTTCCAAATAACTTTTGATTAAATCCCCAATTACAACCTACTTTGTAGATTTATCGATGGCTTTAACTTCTTGATCGCTGGTTTGTACTCGCAACACTTTGGACAATCCCATATGCCTCGCGGCACCCTCCTCAATGGTGGATTAATGCATTCCAGATGATACGACAGTGGACAGTGATCGCAGCAGATGAGGTGGCCGCCTCGGCCACAAACTTCGCAGTTGTCGCTGTTTAAGATTTTGTCGTCAGAGCAGGAACCTTCGCTAATACTGCCGGTATCGCTAAAAATACATTTGAAAATTACAAGTGTTACAGGAAAAGTTGCGATTAAGCAAACGCGTCAAACTTTTGGCCAACCTTTCGACAAGTGGACGTTTCCTTTTCGAAGAACGAGTCTCCCGAAATGCCTCGTCTCCCTCCGTATCCAAATGGTTCTTTTCCATAATATCCACCTCTTCACCGACTTCGTCATTTTCTTCTTCCTCGACTTCCTTTCTCGGAGGTTTTCTGGACTTCCGAGGGGACTTTTCCTTGGGATTACAGATGTCGCATAGCCATTCGCCCTCCGGTATTTCCTTTGGAGAACAGGTAAAAAAATGTCAGATACACGAATAAATTCCGATTATCTAAAACAAACTGCACCCTCTCAATGACAGTGGATAATTGTAATTTCGGCATTTTATCCAACCAAAGAGATGAGAAATGATCGTGTTACCTTTAGAGGAGGCTTCAAGCAGTACATATGGTGACCTCGATCACATCCGTCACAAAGGAGCATATGTTCAGCGTCTCTCTTGCGCCGACAAATTCGGCAACGCGCATTGAGAGCCGACCTGGACCAGGCGACGCATTTCTCAAGGGTGGCAAGATGAACAAACAGCTGCGAAAGGCTGCTGCTAGACATCAGCGATTCTTCCCAGCGTTCGGCGAACGACTTGTGACGAGCTTTTGAAGTAGGGAGTTCCCCTTCTTTATCAGGAGCTAATAAAAGTTAGAGAATGCATGCATTATTGTAAAAGAAGGAAACCCCTTGTTAACAACTTCTAACAATGGAAGAAAATCTTACCTAGAGGAGCAATTAAATATTTAATTTCTATGCCCTGATAGATTTGCAGCAATGCTGAGGCCATTTGAACGATCACATTGGTTGGAGTATTAGATTCTCCATTGACAGGAATACTCTCCTGCTTCATAGGATGGTCAATTCCGTTGGTTAACTTTGTTGAGCTAAGAAATAATTGACGACAAATAAGTACACTTTCAACCCATCCGCCTCGGGTGGTGAGAAATTGGAAATTCAAGGTTGATAAAGAAACCCCAACGCAGTATTTAATGAAAGCTAATTTTAAACACTATTCGTTACAAGGAAAGCTGGCCACAAAGTAAAAAAGTTTAAATATACAATGAATTCATGGCATTTCAGGAATTCAGGGCACCCCCATCAAAGCAAAATTTCTAATTAAGCAAGTAGACCCAGACACGCCCAGTGAAAATCGTTTAAGAAAAGCTCTAAAACCAAGTAAATTTCACGTTTAAAGTTATTACTAAAACCAAAACCATTCATACCTATCCGTAAGAGGTCCGTTGGTTAGCGCCTTTGTGGGCGTCGCCTCACGTTTGGATCCCCAAGACAGCTCCTCGCACTGCTGGTCGTAAGAATGCTGCTGTATGGCCTCTCGCCAAAATGCACGATCTTTAACCTTGACGGATCCCAGCCCACCTGCGTAGATCTTCTCTTCCATCTCCAAGACGGAGTCACGGAAGGTAAGCTCTAGGAAATCATGCATAGTGGTACCCTCCGGATAGCTGGCCACCACATGCAGTCTGTTGGACTTCCTCACTTCCGGCTCCTTGGGAAACTCGGATCCGATCGTCTCCAACTTTGGGTTAAGCTTTGCCACTGGGCACCTGCCGACGGACTGTATCACTCTCCTCTTCTCCGCTACAAGGATCTCCTTAAGGCATCCTTCGCGGAAGCCTCGAGGGTTCAGGGAGCCAATCAAAGATTCCAAGTGTCCCACTGTGGGGTAGAACCCCCACCGAATGCACGTCCGGCGCCCATGGACGTCACAAGAATCGCCCTCACCGTTGCACATTCCGAAAATGGTCTGCTTGACGTCACCGCAGCCGACGCCGCCCTCTCCATTCAACAGCTCGGACTTAACGCTGGCTAGCCCCGCAAGTTTGGGAATGCCAGAATCTATGATTCCATTAAGCGTAGGGTGGTTATCACTCAGCAACTTGTGACTTCGATGCCCATTATTTGGGTTTTGTCCCACCTGACGGTTGGCCTCGTTCTCCTTGTCACTGGCATTGTGGCCCTGCTCGCCAGAGACGCTCTTCTGCCGAGCCATTGTTATGGAATTGTTGAACGAGGTGTATGGGTTTGAATTGGGGTTGTATGGGGTGGGCTGCGGCAAGCAAGTGCCCACAGTGTTGTCGTCCTCCTCGATGAACAAACCAGGAAGGGCGTGGAACATCCAGTAACGGCGGTACATACGATCCCTTCCCAGAGGAAACATTGCACCACGGTTCATGAGCTTGGCCACACCATCTGACAGCTCCTTCTCCTTTTTTAGAAACTCCTGTTTCTGCTTGATTTCCAGCGCAGCCAGCTTTTCCTCCTCCGCCCGCAACTCATCCTCGATTTTCTTCTCTTTGGCGGCCTTGGACCTCTCGCTCTTGATAGTCTCGCTTTTGCAATCCTTGCCATTTGTGACTACTGAATCCGTCGCCGACACATTGTTAGCACTGGCAAGTTTTGAGGCCCTCTGTTCCATTTTTTTCTTGAATCTGTATGAATTTCACAAATTAATAATCATGCGAACTGATTTCAATATTGTCAATATTCATTGAAGATTTGAACTCAATTTCAGCAATGCTAAAATGTAAGACTACATGTTTGTTTTAAGAAATCAATTAACAACTGCAAAACTTAATTTCCGAATTTAAGATACTGTAACTCATCTACGAGATTGCTTATATTTCCATAAAGGATTAAAACTGCATTGTTTAATTTTCGGATTCTAAAACTAATAAAATCGAGTAAGAATGTCTTACTTAAGGGCCGCCTCTTCTTTTTCTCGTCTTTGTTCTGCCCACTGCATTATCCTGAGGTCCTGCTTAGCCACCCTTAATTTTTCAAGTCGCTCTTCGATCTCGTCGCGCAACGAATAATATGATAGCAACTGAGTAGCTAGTGCAACGAGGATTTTCAATTTGAATTCTATATTAGAAAAAAAATGAAGAGTATTAGACAAACAGGAAACACAAAATTAACTCTATTTTCTGGGATCAGGGTTTACTGTAAATTTGTTGGAAAACATTCAAACATATTTCAAGGACGCCCTCCCATGACAAATGCCCACCAATTTGTAACGATTTTGAAATTTGATTATTGTAGACAACTTGATAATGTTCAAAAAAGCTTATGGGATGCACTTTGGTATGAAATAGCAGCAGGATTAGCTTACCAGGCGACATATCAAACACAGTCTGCGTAGACAGGGCACTAAGAAGTATTGGTTCCTGCAGTCGGAGCAATACTCCTGGATCACTAAAAGGGGAATAATCCATGGATATGTTTCGTGAACCAGAACTTAGCAAATGAAGCCTGAGAACCTCAGTGAGCGTGAAGGCGTCTAAAGTCATTTTGTGAAGAGAACCTTAAAAACAAAAAAATAAAAGATAAATTGCATAAATAACACACTGAAAAGTCCAAGGCAAGTTTGCTTAGTGTACAATTTTAAACTTTTCCATTCATTAAGGAAAACATTTTGGACAATAAATAATGCACATACAACATAAATGCTTTTTAAAATGAATGGGAAAGTTTTTAACACTTTTCAAGAACTGTTTTTATATAAAAAAATGAAGGGTCCCAACCATGGTAGTAGGAGAGCCACTCGGCAGTGGCTTTGGCTGCTTTAGCAGCCATCGCCGCATCCAGGTTGGAATGTTCAACTCCTGTCAAATCGACGGCACCGTTCGAAACCCAGGTGTTTTTTCGATTCTCGTCCTCCGTTTCTTCTTCCTCCTCTTGGAATGCGAAAATAGCTCGCAACAGCAACTGCAACAGGTCGTTGAGCGGACCTTGCACATCCTGCTCGATAAGGGCTCTCTCTAATAAGTCCCACGTGAATTCCTGAGGAAAACTGTCTGTTGAGGACAGCTGTTCCGAAAAATTGTGGACAAACTCGAGCACCATAACTGCATCACCAAACAGTTCGTTGGGAATTCCACAATCAATGGGAACAGGAGAAGGGAGATCCTTAAAAAAACCAAAAAAAAAAAAAACAACAACTCAGAATTGATGGCTAAGATGAGACTTGAGCTAAGATGTTCTCTTTGTCAAATTGTGGCACTTACCATTAAATCATCACATTCCAAATCGTCTCTAGGCTTTTGCCATTCCCGTAAACACGCAGCCACAATACGACGTTCTTCCCTCAGCTTTTCCCGCTCCTGCAATGCAACAAACAAAACAGACCAATTAAATCAGGATATTTTCAGGTTGCTAATTTCTATCCCAAAAGTAAATTTAAGTGCTCCAAACCTTATCTTTTTCTTCCTTCTTCTTTTTCTTTTCCTCTTCAATTTTTTGTTTCAATTCCTCTTTTGCTCTTAGCCTATCTTCAATTAACTGCTGTGCCTCCTTCAGAGCTGCCAATTCCTTTTCTTTCTGCGACATTTTCTTTTTCTTGGCAACAACTTCGGTCTTTGGAGACTTTTCGCTACTTCCTAGGAGAGTCGTTGGGGATATTGCGATTCCAAGTATCAGATATTTATTCCACTCCATGTTAACGGATTCTCAACAAAAACAAACTACCTTTCTTTTTTGGCGTTGTCTTCGTTTCACCTTTTTTCTTATCGCCTTCCTTGCTCTTTGGCTTGGTTCCACTGTTGTTGTTCAATGGTGAACCTGAACTTGATCGTTTTTTGGTAGCCAACGCCTCGGAATTAGGTTTGCTTCCAGCAAAAATGTCGCCGAATTTCATTTCGTTAATATTATATTTGTCAATAAATTTATCCTAGAAGATAAAAAACGTGTCCAATGATTTTTGAAGTTACTCGAAAATAGCATTACAATTAAGTCTATTTCTTAAACTACACACCTTTAGAAGCCATTGACCGTTGTGAATTTCACAAGTATGTTTCAGAAACAACCTATTCTTCTCACGAGAGTAAACTCCCTTTTTGCGGCTGTAATGTTAGAAATTAAAAAAGAGCAAGTTAAGAGAGTCTACCCATTTCAGCAGAGCACAAAGAAAACCACTTACAGAACGTCTGCAGCTGTTAGTATGTGCAGCTTCCGATCGGGATCATCGCAATCACATACTTGGTATCGACACTGTGTGGGATCCAATTCTGTGCTGTTACTCTCAGATTCAATCTCTTCCCTAAATAAATCAACACAAAATATATCAAGCTTCAAAGTTAACAAAAAGATAAACCAGTGCACTCTATTTTAGATTATTACAAATTCTCGAGAAAATTAGTATTTTGCAGAAATTGCAGAAGCGTTCTACTGTATAGCTGAAAAATTTTTTTTCGTTCATAAAACGGAACAACTGCAACATTATTTAATCGTTGCTGTTATTGATTTTATTATCCCCTAAATTCTACTTACTCTGACTTGCGTACATCAGCAACCAAGTTGGAAGAAGCATTGCTAGCCGACATTTTTCTCTTGGTAGAATGTGGCGGTAACACTTTCACCACCCTACAGCAGCGCCTACATAACATGATACTTAAAATGAGCTACCATAAAAGCCTCAACATTGGGCAACAAAAAATAATTTGAAGCTTACCTGTCGCCATCAACAGCGGCTTCCACCTCCTCCCCCACAAAGAACCGATCTTTGACGTAATGAAAGACATCATCGCATAGGTCACTTAGCCGTCCACGCTTTGTTAGGCGTGCCAAGTACAAAAGTGTCCTCTTCAAAGCAACGGGAATAGCCGCCAAGCTGTTACGCGCCCTTTCTTCAGATTCGATGGCTTCCAAGTAAGTCAGCGACGGCCGACCAGTCAGTTGGCAAGTCCATACCAGACTGTTGCACAAGATTACCCGCTCAAAAAATGTGCTAGCAAAAAATAAAAATTAAGAAATTAGGGAAAAATTATTTGAATTAGTCAAGAACAGATTAATGGATGCATCCATCAAAAGAGGTGTAAAATGATATTTGTAAAACAATCCGAATAATAATTGCAAATAAAGCTTAAGGTGACCAAATCACCTTAAGGAACTTAGGCTACCTTTAATAGCCTCTAGCTCATATTGGGAAGCAACAAGATGTGTTATACTAGTCTTATCTTGATGATAACTGGACAAGATAAACTCCCGCGCCTGCACACTGCACCCATTTTACAGGTACACCTAGAATAAACTAGCCTCTGGTTTTTTGCTAATAAATCAACTTAAGTCAAGAATCAAAAACGCATTAAAACGGGTGATGATAATCATCAAGGACATGGCTACATCCTATTGACATGAAACATTTAATTTCCAGATAATGCACATGGGAGAGGCAAGGATAAACAAAGCTGTGATTTTTAAACAAGATTATGTAATACATAAACGACAAATTAAGAGCATTTGATTACTTAAAATTAAAAACAAGCAATTTTTTTTACACAAAATAAGAGCAATGCAAATAATAGGAGCTGTTGGCGTGTTTGTCAGGTTTAATACAGATGGATATTAGAAAAGGTAAAATGAAGAGATAAGCTCAAACTACCGATCCAGAAACTTGACACTTTTATAAAAATGTATTTTCATGGCGGTTTGTTTTAGCATGAGATAACGTAGTCACTTTTACTTCATAGTTGCTCGATGGCAGTCAGTTTACCATATGCTAGGCCTGCATCAAATTATGCATTACACGGATATTTGCATGTCATTTGAAACCATATTGTCAAATCCATGTTTGAAACCTTTTCGCCTGACAGTAAAGCAGAACTACACCTAAGAAATGATCACACTCATGCAGACAGTTTTACTGTATCTACATGGTATTTAAAAAAATTTCATTCAGAAATCCCACTGTCATGAACTCAATTCGGTTTTGTCTTTTGCAAATTTCCTTAAAACTCAATTTGGACTGTCAAAATGTATCCTCGGGCAGTCCACTCTGCTGATTTTACCGGCCAATTAGCTAATTTATCATTTACAACAAAATAAATATTCTGGGGGAATCATGTAACCACCAGTGTGCAACTGCACAATCTAAATATCATCCAAAAAAAAGAGCTGCCAGTTAGTTAATTTTGCCTATCCAGAAAACTCCCACAAACTTTAAACTGGGAAGCGAACAAAAGCATCACATTAACACCTTTTGCCTTGCATTTGGTGGCCACCCATCGACAACAAGAACCACAAGACTTCATGACAGCAGGATCAAACCTTTGCAACCACTTTGTTCGTTCCTTGTACGATATGGATCTGTCTTTCAAACGTGTCCGAAACCATTAAAAAAGTATGCATGACCACCAATGGACAAATGCCACAGTATACTTGACACTGGAAAACAAAGTCATGATTCGTGTGTAACAGGCTAGGATTTAGCCAAACACCCACTTTCCCAGATAGGATCTTAAATGGTACTCGCCTACGTTCTAGAAACAACTGAAATAGAACAACATGGCTGGCAGTGAAGTGGAACAACACCGCCTATTCAAGTGTCATGAACTTGCGGGCCGGGTATTTTTTTACCACACTCGAAAAGTGATGAAACAAAAAAAAGTACTTACTCGTAATCCCGAAACACTTCTTTAGTAAGTTTACAATAAAAGAGTTCTTCGTTGGGACGAAGGTTTTCCGGCAACGGTTGCTTGTGAAACGGCTGACGTCTTAAGAGCGGCATTGTGATCGCCTTGTTTCTTCGGAACGCGGTCTAGTGAAGCTGATCCAGAAAAACCGAGAAGGAAATAAAAAGAACAAAACCGATTCCAAAAACTGGGTTTGAAATTCCGAAATGTGGAGTCCCGTTTTCTCCTAAGTTTCCTGGTGTTTTCCAGCGAGTTTCCGACGTGATTTTCGTTGCCAACGCTTGCCTAATCGAGGCCTTAGAAGGTGGCGAATATCAAATGGTAACTCATTCATATGGTAAAAACCAGGTACAAAGCCAGCAACGACAACGAGAAATTTCACACTCAATGCGGCTGGTTGGCAACTGGAAAACTCGTCCGATTAGGGCCATCGGCGGCCGGAAAATAGCTCAAACCTTACCTTTTTCTACTCCTGGAAAATCCTAGATTAAGACGCTGTCCAACTGCTAGCGATATTTCAACATTTTTCAAGAAAATTCGTCCGAATCATTTCAACCCTCGCCAAAGAAACACTAGAGAGCAAAGACTTTTCCCGCGGATGGGAGGAGCCAAGGCACGAGTGGGCGTAGCATAGTGGTTCCAATTTGCGCGCCCATTGGCTGTTTCCTCGCTTGATGGACAGCTGAGCATAGCTCGTCGGGTGGCGCCACCGCTGCTACAGGCTAGCATTTCGATAGGCTACCTAGTTAGGAAATCCCTCATACTGCGTTAGGATATACTCATCTATGACTTCGCCTTTGTCCATGTTTTTTAAAATGTAGACAACCTTGAATAGATAAACTTATGACAGTACTAGAATTGGCTATGAGAGCATCCCGCCTAACACTAATGTTCCTTCTATATATCCCTATTAATTCTAGCACGTGTTGATATATTAAACATTCCAAGTTTACTAGATGTGGGGATGTATTGCAAATTAACTAATTTACTTTCCAGTAGCGTAAAAGTTTAAATATCCAAGTTGTTTGTTTGATAATTTTTAACGTTGGCCTATTTTTGCAACATGAGGGCTAAACACCAACACCAGGGCATTTTGCCTATGAGGGGGGTTTCAGAGAACAAGGGAGAATTAAGTGGGACCTCGTCCGAAAGAAGCACCACTGATTCTCCCATCTGGGAAAATTCCCGCCTACCATGACCAGGGAATGAACTCCGCATTATTGGATCCAACGGCGTTATTTTCCAATTAAAACCTTGGCGGTCCTTTTTGGTTTAATCCGGCCATTGCACATAGCAGTGTCTAACGTAAAAAAAAATACTGAAATGCATGAATTCCCGAAGATGTGAATCTGTATGCTATCTCAACATTTGAACAAAAAAAAACTAATTTTAAACAAGTTCAAATATTAACGAAACTAACGAATTTCTTCTTTATTTTATTTCTTTGGCCTATTACACGTGTTCAGTACTTTTGACTGCAGAGTTAAAAATGTTTAAAATAAATTTAGAGACATCCACGCGATATGCTGGTGGATAGGATGGTAACACTATAGCTGGAGACACCATTGGAGGCATTCTCCAGAGTTCATCCAAAGATTGTCCTGCCCTGTGTCCATTCCATCCTGGTGATAGAATGGACACCGTTTTTGAAGAAATTTTGGGGACGTCCGTTTTGAATGCCTCCAAAAGTGTCTCTGGCTGGTGTTTCCAGCTACCGTGTCAACGTCTCTTTTGTAATCACAGTTCTAAGCAGAATCTAGACCTGTTTTTGGACAGGTTTAAAAACTTGACAAATGACTAATGCTATCACGGCACGTCATTGTGTATTAAGTATAGAAAAACGGAGCATTTTATGAATAAAACTCCCTCACTGCCTGCAGCGGGGACATGCGTTTAATTCTGTAAACTTGACACAATTTTTAGCAATGCATCAATTATCTAAACATCAAATCACGTTTTCTATTTCTTGCATGCTTCGCAGGGCTAGTGAGCAGAAAAGAGCAATTAAGCGAGAAGAAAGGATAAAATTACATCATCGATGCCCGATGGCCGCTTTCCAAAAAGAAACGACGGAGGCAGCGGCAGACATGACCAAGCCGCCGGCAACACTAGTTGCTGCTTCGCTTGGAAGCATGTGACGCACGGGCCGCTGTTGAGCATTAGGCATGGCACTTGCTGTCCCACGAGTATGACGCAAACGAAACTCTGGAATCTGCAGCAAAAATTCACAAGTTTCATAATAATATTTTGCTTTGATTTCTGGATTTTCTGTGGAATTGCCAATAGCATACCGTCTCCCAATCTCCAGAAATTTCAATTTCTTCTTGCAATTCGTCATCTTCACTGCTGCTTGAACTATCCAGATCTTGGGACAAAGACTCTTCCATTGACGTCAATATTTCGTTATTTATCTCGAAAGCACCGCACCTATAAGCACAAATACAAATTGGCATTTTCAATCTCAAAACTTAATTCAACAAAATTATCGAAAAAACTTAAGATGTACTATAGCAACTATTTGAAGCCAATAAAACCACCCATAACATACCTTCCAAGATCACACATTTCTGGATTAAAAAGAAGCAAAAGATTTGCCGCAGTGTGTCGAGGATGCAAATGGTCGAGATGGACATTTTGGGAGAGACAAATGTGAAGAACGTTCGCGTTTAGCCGGGCTACTTTGTTCGCAAAGTCCTGTTTGTTCAGCTCGTGACTGCAAAACTCGCTGAAAAACATCACATGGAATAAAATACATGAGGACTTTCAGGAGAAAAGATGTCAGATAGACACATACATTTGTCAACGATTTTTGGTACCTGTAATACAAACGTTTTGGTAAATGGATATCCAAAAACCATGCTGTCACGGACACAAACTGGCAGATGTAAGTGAGGGCAGAGCTGATTGCACATGCCGAGTTACGATGCTGGCACAATTCGCTGGATGTGGTAGGAGCAGTTTCCCTGTTTGCAGCAACTTAGAAAATGAAAAGATTATTAAAATGTTAAAAATGCAGATATTTGCTTTAGCATGATCATTGCTGTCAAAACGAAACCCATACATGCAAATGCAAAATATGTTTAATTGCCACGACTTTTAATCGTTGAGCATACGATTATAAATATTACAACCACACTTATCATCTTACCCCATGCACTGTACACTGAATAATCGCCGTTGCCAGGAAGGAGGGAATCCACGATTTTGTATTGAATGTCGTCTGCGTTATCTGTGTAAATCCAGCGGCCTTTGATATAAGCAGTTCGAGTTGCTTCTGCCAATGCAACAATAGTATTTTCCGTGAAGCTATCTTCATATCTAAAATAAAAAGGAATTTGCTTTGGTGGCACCAACTATTTCATTTTCGGGGTTTTTAATGAGTGAAATTACCTTTCGTCGACGCACACTCGTCTTATGGGAAATATGTAATGCACCAGATCATTTATGTTTTCCTTCGCGACTTCCTTAATTTTTTCCCGGCAGGTGCTTAGTTCCCCAATGCGTTCGTTAAAGTCATTCAGGACAGCTTCCTTGTGTCGCTTCATCTTCCGAATCTTTTCGGCATACAGAGTGCTGGTTATTTTTCTCTTCTGGATGTACTCATCGTTTTGTTGGATTTCGTATTTTGCTAATCGGCAAAGGAATTAGAAGCATTTAAAATTGGCAATCGAGAAAAACGTTTACTAATATTGTAAAATGTGTCTTTTCGGCTAAGTTTATCTAAAAACCGAACCTTTGGCACTGGAATCTTGAACCTCTTTGATGACGAGTTTCAGCACACTGATCTTTTCTCGGCAAGCTTCAATATCACTTTTCTGAGCATAATGTGAAGGAAAAATATTAAATTGATTAATTAAAACAACGGTCATTTCAATACAATTTGATACAAATTACAAGCTAGCCATAAATCCTCTACTTAACCCACCAAACGTTGTGAAAGCCAGCCCATCTAACAATGTATATATTTCATACATTTATTTGTAAATTTTGTAAAAAAAAATTGCCCTTAGGATTTAATGGAGGATTTACAGTACAGCCAGCTGTCGACTTATGAAAGTAATTAGTACCATCTGACTGGTCGGAAGTTGATTTGAACGATAGTCAGATATTTTATATTTTTGCATATGATGCTTTTACCATATTTGTATACCCTTTTATAATACATGCCCAACCATTTTCCTAGTTAACTATTTTTAACAACCTTTTTATTATCGTTCTTTCTGATGTAAAACACAAAAACACAAAATGGTCATAAAGTTAAATTGTCATAAGTCGACGATTGGCCGTTTTCAAAAAAGCAGACGAGAAATATTACCAATTTTTCACCTCTCGTGATGGGCTCAAATGCTTTGTTCACCCTTAAAGTCAAATTGAAAGTTCAAATTAATTGTTTTTGTTACTGCATCATAACGTGGATTAGTAAGCGGCAAGGAGGCACTATATAGTTTACTGCTAGCAAACCCCTATCCCCTTTTGAACATTTACATTCTTATTTGTTATGTGATCTAAAATGTAACTGCATTATAGTGACTTTGAATATTAGAGTTTAATTGGGTGCGATTCTATAAATTTACCATTAAAGAATCACAATGTCAGAAATATTTACGATGAATTTTTATAAATGATGCCACCTCTTCACAAATTTCTCTTCGCAGCACATTTACATTTCACCGAGAAGTATTCATAAATTTAAGGCCACAACTAAGAATGAGGACAACTTTAATTTGTGAAACTAATTTTGTTAAATTTTGTCAACGATACAAAGCGTGTGAATAGCTCCTACCGGGGAATAATTTTCACAAATTCACTTTTTAGTGTTTTTAACATCGGAAGACTTGCCGAAAAAGGAGTGCCTCACCCGCACAAATCCATTTTTTTTAAAACCGCCACTAACCGTTCCAAGCACTGCATACGTTCTTGGGATATATGACAGAGTCGTTCCTTCTTATCAATAAACCTTAAAAAAAAGTGCTACAGTTAGACCACGATTGAGTACAACCGAGCAAGAGAAAGGTAGAGAGAAGTACAAACTGCGTTAACTCATACTTTGAAAAGTTGGTAACTTACAAAGGGAATTAATTCATTTTGCAAAAAAAAACTGTGATAACCGTAAAACTCAACAAATGTATCTTTGCTGACACAGTTCGAGAAGGGGCTAAGCTTCACCTTAATTACACGGATTAATGAGTTCATTTATGATTGTATGATGTAGGAGAAACTTTTAATACAGACACATTCTTCCATATTTTTCAGAAAAGTTTGACTATGATTGAAGATTGGCAAACATTTTTAAAAATCTAATCCACAATTGTTCATTTTTTTTTTAAACATTGTCAAAATGATTCGCTTTCATATAGAATAGTGCCAATTGTGCCATCAGTTATATATTTATTTATTTGGGGCCCTTTCGATTACAAAACTAAGCTACTGCACTGATGTTAAGTAATGTAATTATATTAACAAATGCCAAGCCATAGGCGACATTTTTTTTTTAAGAAACTAGGGTTTAAATGACAACTTAAAAATATATTTTTTTATTAAATCTTGTTTTTGCATTCCAGAGATACCGGCTGGCCCACCCAAAGCAACCCTACATTAATATTTAATAATCTTTTTTTCAACTTCTTGCACAATTATGAAGGTAAAAGATGTTCCTTTGCCAAAGGTCAAATTAGTTTAAAGAACTCCTCAAAAGAAATGACAAAGGACAAAAAAAAAGTGGTGCTGGTGTCTCCATTCCCTTGGTTTGATAAGTACGTACTTCACTTTATGATAAAACATTAAGTTTGGGTAGAAAACCATAGGTTTCTTCAATAACGTAGATAAGGGCACGACACATGCAGCTAAGTGCCGTAGTGATGCGCGATCTTTCGTGGAAATAAAAACCCTAATCCAAATTTTTTCCAAAAAGTTTTCATATTGAACATACACATTGACCTGAATTCCCTACTGGTGTCTCTTCAGGCCGTAGCAACACTACATCATATAACCAATGGGGCACCTGCCACCACAAAAGACGCCTGGTGTTGGTAGAATTTAAAATTTTAGACTCCATTGGGCCCTTCCAGTTTTACTTAGTTAACCCCCTCGCCCAAGTCATAACATGCAGTCTTCGAGGTGATAATTATACAGGATCGAGTAACTTTAAAAGTTTAATTACAAAATGCTTTGACGTGCCTGTGGGGCAATGATATTTCGTTGCATTGAGATCAGAAGGAAAGATATAAAAATGAAAGGGGATTTTTTTACAGAACATCTGGAATACTCTCTCATCCTGTCTGACCATGTCAGAAATCTACAAAAGTTCAGCTGGGAGACATTTTCAGTTTAAACCATGGAAATATTCGTAGATGAAAACAAAATTTTCGAGTATGAACGAATTATAGTAGAACTGACAGCATACAAAAACTGAATATTTTTTTTTTTGATTTGGTACAAGGTTGCGTTGAATGCATCACAGATGGCGCCAGGCGTTTGAAGCCAATATTTCCCTTGTAAACAACGCATTGTGTTAAAAATAAATCAAGAGTAAAAATACAGGTATAGAAAGAGAATCCCTTATAATTTTAATTAACAAATAAACGGCACAACCTTTAATCCTAGTCAGCGGATAAGCAGGTGTATTCGAATGAATATCTACTTATCAGCAAACTCAAGAGGAATCATAAAGTTACAATATCAGCTGACCACAATAACAAGCACATAGGCTTACCTTTCAGGAAACCTGACGAAAGTAGAATGTGAAAATTCGCCATTTTTCAAGCAATCCTTGCAGTAATAAGTGCGTTTGCACTTCTTGCATAAAGGACAACGTTCCCAGGTCATGCTGAACTTTCCATTGCTCTCATCGAGCGATGAAATGTCAAAATCAGTTGGTGCAGAACAACTTTCGTCACTACTCGATGTCGCCATTAAAAAAAAACTAAAAGACAATTGTATAGTACAGACTCGAGTGCAATTAAAAATCTAGACACGGGTGCAAATGATTATTCTTAAAAATGTTGCAAATAAACAAAAAGTATCAAATTTTTAGCTACATAATCAGATATTTTCACATTTCTTTGGTTATGCATTAATTGTTTAATGTTATTAGCAATGTAGATTTTTTTTCGCTTATGGGGATAGGGATTTAATTTAGATCATTTTACGCATTGCCATCACTCCCGTTCGGATACAGGCGCCAAATTTAAACTAAACATTGTTGAGCCTATTCACAATTAGTAGCAAATATAAAAACCAGAGTACCAACAGTTTTTTCCATTAGAATTCGTATACTTCCATCACACGCAAAGTTTAAGATTGAAAGTACTACCCAAATATCCCCCAACAACATTTCCAAAACACAATCCCAAAAAATACTGAACAAGATATTCTGCGATGGTTAAATCTGGCGTAAATTTTATTACAATATAAACACGGGCGTGATTTATAAACCCGCCAGCCGGTGTCCTTTCCCCGGCACGATATCGACGAAGTGCACTTGGCCCAAATCGTTCGTAACGCGGAAGATCGATTTTTTTAATGGGGAGGAAAATGTACAGGTTCGAAGTGCCCTCTTCCGTGTGAGTAAACCACAAAAATAAAATACGGTACTTAAAACGTGTCGCGATTTGAAATTGAATAACGTGCCGGAGAAACCTTGGCTGGCGACGTTGCTCAGGCCATGAAGACAATAAATATTATAAAGAAACATATCAAAACAGCGAATATCTTAATCATGAGCCAGCGATTTGAGGTCACGGAACGGAAATACTTGACTATTTCAGTGTGAGCAGCTTCCACGTTTACTTCGGTGTCTTCGACATTGGCATCAATCCTGTCAAATACCAACGAAAAAATAATTGGGATTAAACGCTATCACTAACAATACTTCACTTTATATTTAAGTACTACAGTAGAATTTTTTTAAATATAGGAATCTTACCTTTGTATCATTTCTTCCTGTTCTTTGACCATGAAAGCCAGCTGTTGGAAGATGCCTCCTAACTCCACAATTGTTGACTCAATGTTCTGCATCGTTTCCGCCCTGTTTTGCAGGTAGGAATCCTGCTCGTCAATCAGCTGCATTTGCTGCTGGTACTTGTTTGGTCCTTGAACGAGGGCAGTCTCGTTCGACATGTCGATCGAGTAATCACCTCTGCCGTTAGCGTGCTCGTCAGCAATCAGCACGGAACCTTGGTGGTAGCCGCTAATGGCCGATGGAGGAAGTGTTGAGCTCACTGGCCCCTGGGTAAACTGGTCTCGTCGGCTTTTCTGGTGCTTCAGGTTCTAAATATAAAAATGTCGAAAAATTCAGGAAATGCAATAGGACGCCACCATTCAACATCACTAACAAGTGCGCACTAGTTAAACATCTTGGCTCCTCTTTCAATGCATACCTCCGTTCGCACTTCAAGGACTTTTTTGAATTCATTGGACATGGAAGCCAATTTTGACTGCAATGAAACCACAACGGAATTGGAATGTGTTTGCATGTGGCGTCCATTGGTGCTCTGGCGGGACTTGACCAACTGAAAATTAAGAAACAAAAGTCAAGCAACGAACCAATAATAAACATACGAAAAATTAGATTTTCGTCTAAGGGTTGGGCAGTATTCCTATGGAACATCAAAATACGTACTGTCTGCAGTTGCGATATTTGCTTATTCAGACTGCCGATATCTTGTTTGATTATGTAAGTCAGTTCTTCAATCTCGACAGGTCTGTCATCAAAAAGCGATTTCCTTTTTGCCACTTTTAATTAAACACATTTTCCAGAAATTAGTAAAAGTGCAAGCACTTCAAAATTAACTTAGTTACCATTTACAGTGTTGACGTGAACTCACATATCGTTAATTTCTCTAATTTAGAATATGTATTTCCGATGTCACGACCGATCAATCTATAATTAGATGTACATTTTGTAAATGTGCAATGAAAATTCCAAGAAAGGAAACAAATCGCTGATAAAGATAAAGATAAAAAATAACTCACTTTGCTATTCGCATGAATTCGTTCCAATGGTGCATTTGTATCTTTCCTCTTTTTGAGGAGGGCACATCTGTGGTCAAATTATTTACCTGCAAAGCAAAAGGAAAGAAATTTAATGACGCTTTAGGCAACTTCTCAATTACTTCAATTAATTCAGTACGAAATCTTAGTAACTTCTTCCACTTTTTTACCTGTCTCCCTTGCATGAATTTCACCGCCGACATGAATTCGTTTGTCCTATCCCGGCAAGTCATTTCCGAGCAGAGATTATTTGAATCAGGAATAGGTGTAAATACTTGAGTCGAGTTTAGTTGTGGGGGTAGCGGAGGATTTACTACGAATGTTTGGGAGTATTGTTGGCGATCGGTTTCGCTGGGATACAGCAACTCCCTTGATTCGGACTCCGAACCAACTCTACGACGACGGGTACTCATAGGTAGACTGAGTCGTCAGCATGACAATACCACAACTGGAAAAAAAGAAAGTTTCTTTCAGCACTGAACCATATAGAACTCGTGCAATGTTAACAATGGATGACTTCAAAAGAGGGGACAATGGTAGCTATTGCACACACAAAAACTTAACCCAGTATATAAACCACTCGAGTTTTGCATACGTAGGAGATACAAGGCGTGAGAAAAAAAAAAGTTTAGAGAGGAAAAAAAGGACTAATTTACCTAGCGGGTTTTCCCCCCGAGTAACTCTAATAGTAGGCTATACGACTGAGAAGAGAGTCAAGAAGAACCATAGTAAGGTTATCAATTAATCCATAAATGATATGGAAAAAATGTCTGGCGACATTTACTTAGCTGCCATGTGTCTATTGCATAGGTTCTCAAACTTGTTGCAGGTTGTGTTACACGTGACATTGCACCTATCCATATTGATACACATGTGGTCTTGTTTTGCAAAGTTCCATACAGATACATCTTGTTTTGCATTTGCAGATAATTAAATAAAATCTGCATAAATATTAAATAGTAGAAACTTTACATTCCAATTTGTTCCAAAATAAGCAGCACACCTATGGCTCTCTTGAAAAACATTAATTTGAGAAACTATATTTTGTGCACATTTGTTTGAATGTTAAACATTTCTTTACCCTTTTTTAAATTAAGAAACACGGACCAAGTCTTATCGTGTCGTTTAATCACACTTATCAGCCACGGTCTCATCTATTTTCATATTTCTTTATGGCCCATACTACCCGATGTTTTAATGACATAGGTGTACTAGTGGATACCTGATGAATACATACCCAACCTAACCAATATCTCATCTAGGATAATAAGCGTTTAATAGTCGCCTATTTGCAACTGTGCTGTAGTTGAATTTGAACGTTATTATGTCACACTTTGCAAACATGCCATATCGTGGTCTCATCAATGTACTATAGCTGCGGTGTAGTTTGAGCTGTTTTTGATTAAGCAACTTTGAAAACGACAATAGATGACTATGAATATTTTTTTTGTTTGCTATTTCTGTGGTCATTTAATTGGGTCAGTTCCGTCATACATTCCAGGCCAAAAAGTTGGCAGATGTAGGGGGAGTGAACCCTGTCAACAATAATAAGAATTTTTTAAAGCATACCTGTCGCCCGGTATTTATCCAACGACTATGTACGCAGGATCTACATTTTAACTAATTAAAATATTGTTTTTGCCGATTTTAATTGCCGTATGGCCCAGTTTAACTGGCTGGTCTTCGAATTTCACCACCCCTAAATAAATGTTCGGGAATGAAGAGCAAAATGGCCCATTACTGAACCAATTTTGATTAGAATAAATAGTCCAAGAAGTATTGATTACCTTTGCGTTAAAATGGAGCAGTTGTTGGGGTATAAACGACCGAAAATTCATTTGAAAGACGAACGCCGACGGCAAAGAAGAGAATCCATGACGCCACGACTATATATAAGAGGAAGTTACGTCAGATCCTCGTGCAAACACAGCTTCCGTTTTGTGAGAAGAAATATCTACATTCGGATATTTCGTTTATTTTATATTCTGGCCAAAAAATCAGACATTGTATGCATATAAATTTAGGATAAAATCCATTCCATGATTTAGGCTATTATCTCAATATTTATTTTGTGTAGTCTACAAAAATTTCATCTATGTATATTCGGCTCGGTAATTTCACCAAATTTTGCTGAATTCCGACCAAAGAACAAGCTCCATGGCGAGAGAATTCTGCTTATCCGAATGCGTCTTTCTGACACGTGTGATTATGCAAAGTGATCGTTGATGATCCCCAGAGGTCAAGGTCCCTGGACTGCCACATGTTGTTTAAGGTCGTACACGTGACTTTTCAGGTGGAAAAAGGTCAAAGGGCTTGTTGCAGTCATGTTATCGAAGTTTATGCAGGCTGACAAAGAAGTATTCTATTGAAAAACTGATAGATAGTTCGGTGATTTAAAAACCGGTTTTCGGATTTGACATCCAATTAATAGTTACATCACCACCATATTTACTGGATCATTAATTTTTCTTTCGCGAATCATCAAAAATGGAGACGGTTTCAGATGCAATCGTTATGGAAAAGTCTTCACAAGGTAATTTTCATTTACGAAAAAATTTGAAAATGCAGACTTCAAATTTGTCTGGAATTTTGTTTACATTTTCGGATGGCATGCATACGAATATATGTCGAATTAATATATGAATAGTTTTAATTAACATCAATTTTCCCTTTGAATTACAGGATAAATTATATAAGTAAAAAATTCGTTTTTGAAAAGTATACTAGCTGCTAAATAAACCACACACAAATCATGTAAAATTGTGTTTGATATCAAAGTCCTGTTTTAAAATGTTCAAGAAAAGTTTTCAAAACTGCTCATTTTTATGTGCTTGATTTATTTAAGTCAGCCTGCATGGAACTGAAAATGGTATTTAAATTTCTCAATAATTATGTTTATCCAAACAAATTGGTGTTGTTTTCGTTTTATTTTTTTTCCAAATTATAAATTAATTTCTAATTTTTTTAATTATAATTTAATTTAAAGAAAAATCGGAAAAATGGTTGCTATCTAAATCTAAAAAATATAAATCTTTTTTTATGAGCTAATACGATTTGAAAATAAATATAGTGTATTTAGAGAAAATATAAAGTACATAAGACATTTTTTTATTGATTAGTTTGTTGGTACTTAATTGCATTTCTGCTCAGTGCTCTAAAAATATTCTACATAGTAGTTGAATAATTTCGTGTAGATGCCGAATGCCATGGCTGGACCATAGAGTCGCAGCTTCGAGAGAGAATCTTGATAATAGATGGAGCCATGGGGACGATGATCCAGAAGCACAGACTGAACGAGGAAGATTACAGAGGAGAAAGATTTGCCAATCACTGCAAGCCGTTGATGGGAAATAACGACCTTTTAAGCCTTACAAAGGCAGATATTATTTACGCTATTCACAAGGTACGTAGGAAATCTTGCAATTTACCTGCATGGGTATAGGTGGAACAGATCCGCTGGTGGAGATTTCCAAATAATATCTTTATCAGCACTTTTCTAGCACTACAGCATGACTCCTTACATTTTTTCATAAAACTCATAATTTGGCTAGATATTGCTATTAAAAAATAATATAAATGTCTCTCCTGTTCGAATATCGTCAACGTTAGCTGCGATGTTTTGCTACTAATTCATTCTACTTTGAAACTGCATAACTTGTCATTGTCGTTTTCTTCAATTAACATGCATGCTCTTGCACTGCTTGTTGATGTATGTCAATTTTTCATTGTCTATTTACATTTGTGTATTTAAAAAAATAATAATAAAGCAATAAAACAATTTAGGAATATTTGGATGCTGGTGCTGATATTATTGAAACCAACACTTTTAGTGCAACTTCAATCGCTCAAGCGGATTATGGGCTGGAAGATTTGGTAAATTTTTTTAAAACAAAATCTGCTACGTTAGAGTAATAAAGTTTATCATGAAAGAATCAGGCTTTTACAAAGTGGTAAAGAAGAGAATTTGTAAATTGGATACAAATCTTTCTTGTCAGTCATTCAAATATTTTTGACGAGACCTGTGATAGTAAAGTTTTTTGAAAATTAAATCGCGCAAATAACCACTATTGGGATACACTTTTAATTTAGAACCTTGTGGCGTTTCTTAATAATGGATGTGAAAACGGTTTCAGATAATATTTCCCCTTTAGTAAACAATTTGTAACTGCGGAATGAAACATCCTCCATGTTTTATAAAGTTAGTTTGGAAAAAATTAAGTAGGTTAAACATGCCGAAAACCAAAAATCGAATACAAGAAAGGGCATATTCTATCCTGGTTCTAGTGTCATATGTATTTTTGTGCAATGGAGGAGGGTTTGTTAAAATCAAAAGCAAAATTAGGTTTGCCTTAAAACGGTTTCTAATTTGCTGAAAACAGGCTTACGAATTAAATCTCGCATCGGCTCAAATTGCGAAACGAGCCGTGAAAGACAGTGGCAAATTGGGATTCGTTGCTGGGGCGATGGGACCGACCAACAAAACGCTTTCTATTTCGCCGTCCGTTGAAAAAGCGTATTACAGGAACATCAGTGAGCAACCATTTTCAATATTAATACATTCAATCATGAAATGCATTGCGAAATCTTAGCAACCATCATCAACTTTAAATATGCATGCAAAATAGCATTTGACCAACTAATGGAGGCTTACAAGGAGCAAGCAAAAGGACTCTTGGATGGCGGAGCTGACATCTTGCTCATTGAGACGGTTTTCGACACCGCCAATGCAAAAGCTGCGCTGTTTGCTGTGGAAACCATCTTTGAAGAAGGATATCGAAGGACGCCTGTTTTGGTGAGTACTTTATATTTCATCTCTCAAACTCAACCATAGTCTCTGAGGAAAATCTTAAAGTGGGCAAAAAAAAAGATATTTCTGAAATTTATCTTACAAACACGAACAACATTTAAATTGGTTTTTTTTTAGATTACTATTCTTGGGAGTGATTTGTAGCGCGTTCTTGCTCATCCAAAACTAAGATTCAAATTTCTCTCGTGTCAATATAGGCATACAAATTATAGATGTAGGACTACTTTAGCAGCCCTAAAGTTGTGGGTGTTGCAGATAGTCAAGCTTAGAGTTAAACTACTATTTCACAGCACCCACAACTTTTGTTAAAACTTCTTTGTAACATATGTGCGATTTCTGCCTGCCAATTTAAAACTTTCCTTCTTTTTCTAAATAAACTTGTGATGCAAATACAAGAAGCCTAAAACTTGAAATTACTTGAGAAACTTGAAACTATCTATATTCTTGACTAAAGAGGGTTTGAATTATTATTTTTTCATGAAAAGGTCTCTGGCACGATTGTGGACAAAAGTGGGCGAACATTATCAGGGCAAACCGGTGAAGCGTTCGTTATCAGCATTTCTCATATGAATCCAATGGCGTAAGTGAACAAAAATAATATGTATTTTTTGCTATTTCTGAGCTATTATGAATACTGATAATATAACTAATATTATGCTGGATCAATGAAGGAAAATAATTCAAATGGAGGTTAGTTCGAAAACAACATTACTATATAATAACTTCTAATTCTAATTTGCAATGTCGCAGGTCAACATTTGAATGCCAAAATCCAAAAAAAAAAGGTTTTTTGTTAGACCAGAACAAAATAATTCGTTAAGAATTTTTAGTATTGTCCGCATGAAAACGAATACTGACCGTTAACAATGCAATTTTATGCTGCAGAATCGGACTTAATTGCGCTTTGGGAGCTGAAGAAATGCGTCCGTTCATCGAAGTTATCAGCAAAAGCACCAGTGCTTACATCATTTGCTATCCAAATGCAGGTTAGCGATAATAGAACTTTCTGCTGTTAATTAGGTCAAAGCATAATTTTGTCAAAGCTTACAACGAACTAAAAATCTAGATAACATGTCCTGTTGAAAATTGAAAGAAGAATCCAAATTCAACTAGCTCGAATTCTCTTATTTTAAATTTTTTTTTTCAATTCTGTGAAGTTTCAAAATGCTATCTTTCGGTCTCTTCCTCAATAAATGTGGAAATGTCAGCAAGTGATAATAACGTTTTTATGTTGAAGGTTTGCCCAACACATTTGGGGAGTACGATGAAACGCCGAAGATGACCTCCGAACATCTTAAGGTTTGAAGGCCTTCAAGCAGCTTATGCACAAATGCCGCAAAGCATTTTTCTAAACCCAATTTCGTGTTTCCCTCATCCAGGGTTTCGCCGAGGATGGACTCGTTAACATTGTCGGTGGTTGCTGTGGAACAACACCTAGCCATATTAGGTATAATTGAAATCAATTCACAATCTTCGATTTTTTTGTTATTTCTAATAAAATAAATTTTCAATTTCAATATGTAGAGCAATCAGCAACGCTGTCAAAAATTGTCGTCCTCGAATTCCCCCAGAAAACCTTTACAGCTCCCACCTGCTGCTTTCAGGTTAGTACTCAAATAATGCCA
>JAQGAE010000950.1:0-27576 GCA_034696685.1 Julus scandinavius | reverse complement strand
GGCGAGGTCCTCGATTTGAATCGGAGGCTATAGATGGTCGAGATCGGGCTGTATAACCTGCAAATAAAAAACAAAAAATATCAGCATACATGTTCGTGAAGAAGAAAAACACAGACAAAATGCATTATAGTGACTTTTCTGACCTCGAAGGGAAATTCCAGCGTGAAATTGGCGTTTAACACTAAGTTACGCATATTTCCCGAGGTTTTAAAAAGGCAAGTTCATTTGGAGAAACATTTCTTCTGGTGTCCATTTCCCCTTTCATTCACCATCATTACCTAATACAATAATAAAAAAAAACATCATTAGTGAATGAATGTCCATTACGGTACCCCCCTTGTCCACATGCCAGCTACATATTTAACATGAACAGATAGAGGGGATCAATTGGGTAAATGGAATGTTACAAGAATGCCACTTTGCATATATGGAATTCTTCGCTGGTGCATAAATTGTGAAAAGTGGATTATTCAATACATTCAACAACCTTTGTACATTCCCAATGTTTTAAAAATCTAACTACATTTGGAAGTGGGGACACATATTACAATTTATAATTAAACAGATATTTTTGCGTTAGTGGCTAAATAGAATTTGGGGTGAAATTTATAGTAGCTAGTATTTCTGATAGATTTTTTGATATACTGAAACGGTTTTACAAATGGACAAAAATACACTTTTTATGTAGTTGGAACAGGGTTAAGCTAGTATATGCTATGTTGAAAATGGCTCATACATTTCAATTTCAATTAGACGTTTTTCTTCCAAAAATTGTTTTTAAATCTGTTTTTCATGGTATTTTTTAGTTTATGAATTTTCTATCTTCGTTAAAACTAGAAAATCTCGATGCAATATAGAAGTGATCCTCTTTGGTACCCTCACTAAAAGAATTTGGGGTGGAATTTAGCAGCTAGTATTTCTGATAAATTTTTTGGTATACCGAAACAAGGTTTTACAAATGGACAAAAATACCCTCTTTATGTAGTTGAAACAGGGTTGAGCTATATACTATGTTGAAAATGGTTCATACATTTTAATTTCAATTAGACGTTTTTTTTCCAAAAATTGTTTTTAAATCCGTTTTTTCTTTCAAGGTATTTTTCAATTTTTGAATTTTTTATCTTTGCTAAAACTAGAAAATCTCGATGCAATATAGAGGTGATCCTCTTTGATTCTACTGTTGGTAACAGAAAATCCAAAAACTGAATAACACCATCATCGGTGAACCTCCATAATGGCTTTCATCCCCCCTCCCCCTTCCCTATTGCGGGCGTTTTTTTTGAATGCCACCTAATTCTAACACGATGAGCTTTTTTGTCGCCTTGTAAATTCTCAAAACACTAGCCGCTAAATTTCACCCCAAACGCGAAAATATCTCTCTACATATATCTATCTTCGTTAAAACTAGAAAAAAAACTTAAGAAAAGTATTCAAATTTAAAACTGAAAAGTATTTAAAGAACGAGGGAACCTAGTTTCGGTATATCAAAAAGACTAGCCGCTAAATTTCAACATTCATTGGGCAGATGGCGTCAATGGAATTTTACCGGAATGCCACTTTGCATATACATGGCATTTGTAAAACGAATAAAACTTACATGTGAAATCGGGATTGCAAATAACAACGATTATGATGAGGTCTTCCTTCTTCGTAAAGCAAAACAGCATTGCACAATTTTCAGGAACGGCTTCTTTATATAATCAAGATTTATCCGGCTGCCGGCTTACTTACAATCGGCTGTAGGCTTAAGAGCCATACACGAAGGATGTCCGGCAAAATTATTCATTACGTTTTTATTCATTCTATGCAGATACGGGAAACATAAATGCACCAAAAGCACGTTCTTTTATAATTCTGTAAAACCTGCAAAATAAAAAGAAATAATAATATTAAAAAATCTTAAAAACGAGTAAGCATATACAATAATGGCGTCACAAACTGAAGGTTGTAAGAAAATCTAAAAAGGTGCGGAACTATTACGAACATGACGTAATTGCATATGCTAGTTATATTCAATTTTCGCTGGCTAGCAGTGCATTCAAGGGCATTTTGCTAATAGCGCCTCTAGTGGTCTGTAATGCCTGAAAGCACAACTTTATTTGCGTGGAATTCATAAAATAACATACGGCGCTTTTGCTAAAATATTTACCGCATCATAAATAACGTCACATAATAAGAACAACGCAAAACACATTCAGATAAATAAAATAAAAGTTTCCCAAAAAAATCCCCAGCTAGTCAATTTTTTGCCAATAAAAAAAATCGTTTTCCACCAAAATAAATTCCATCTTCTATCAACAATTTCCCGAAAAACCACAAATAAGATGTTTTGATAACACAATATGAAATCACAATACATTGGGCGAAACGGGCAGAGCCCCATAGTGCCTGAACACCCTTTTCTATCCCTTAAACAGAAATAATTGCAATATACCCTGTAACATCAAACAGGTTTCAATCTTTAAACATATATATATATATATTTGTATAGTCCTCAAATATTAGTTGCATAAGGTCTATCTATCTCTCAGATTCACTCGCATCATAATTTTAGTACAAATTCAACAAGCTGCGTAGCACACGCTACGTAATAGTGTACTAATTACCTTAGTATTACTTATAAGGTTAAGAGTGGGGGACGACTTCAAATTGCAATAAAAAAGTCAGTTCCTTGTATATTATTAAAAACAGAATTAAGCTTATCATCAAAAATGTTTACCTTTGCAGCTACTACTGTTGGCGACCTTAACATAAAATCAACCCTATGATTATTAAATTCAAACGAGAGTAAAAACAATCGACATACTTCGGGTAGCATCGTTCTTTATTTTTAAAAGTTGAGGCTTTGGTCTGATTCGTTCTTACACGCATAAACGCCTTAGTCATTAAGCTGGATCACAACCCTATCACTTTCAATGGGTGAAATTTTAAAACACAATTCCAGCCAAACCAAAAGAGATTAAATAAAAATAAAAATTGTCTAAAATAGCTTGATAAATCAGCAATGGTATCACTTTTTCGTTTTTCACTTTCCATTTCAAATTGAAAAGCGAAAAAGTGATACCATTGCTGATTTATCAAGCTATTTTAAACAATTTTTATTTTTCTTCATCTTTTTTGGTTTGGCTGGAATTGCGTTTTAAAATTTCACCCATTGAAAGTGGTAGGGTTGTGATTCACCTTGATGCCTGCTTCACACTGGACGAAAGTGGCGCACAATCAACGATTAACAATCACTTGCGCATTCCGAATTAAATTGTGTGCCGATTCACACCTGACGTTATGCCTGGTGAATATGTATATTCAATTTTCGCTGGCTGGCAGTGCATTCAAGGGCATTTTGCTAATAGTGCCTCTAGCGGTCTGTAGTGCCTGAAAGCAGAATTTTATTTGCGTGGAATTTATATAATAACATACGGCGCTTTTGCTAAAAGATTTACAGCACCATAAATAACGTCACACAATAAGACATCTTTCAATTTTGACATATGCACTTAAGAATTATAAACGGAGGAACTTTAAAAACAACCAAATGAAAATAATTAAAATTTAAAACACAAAACGTGAAGAAAAAATTAGTAGATATCTCATTTACAGTCGTTGAGACGATGTCAATTTCTTCGATGACGGAATTATTTATGAACATTTCAAAACTTTTTGGGCAATTTTTGAACATTGTATTTGAAAATTGGAATTTTTTTACTTCGGATTATGAAAGAGGGCGTCATTTGGCTTCGAAAATACCGAAACGTGTGAAAATAGAAGAATTAGCCGAGCCGAGTTTGTTGAAAAATAACTACCGCTTCCTCTTCCACGCGGACTAAAGCCGGCGCCACACATGTGACATTTGTCAAGTACTTTGTCAAATGTCACATGTGTGTATCGGGCACTCGCCTATTTGCCCAACACTTGGCCGGCCTGTCCCACCAGAAATCGGTATTTGTGCCACATAGTGGGTCAATGTTTGCATAGCGAAACACTCACTTTAACCTTGTACTTTGCAATTAAACATGTGTGTAGCGTTGAGCTTGCCATTTGGCAAGTACTTTGGCAACAGACAAATATTTGCCTATTGCCAAATATCCCATGTGTGGCGCCACCATCACACAGGATGGCCAACAGGCATCAAGAACTACGTTTCAAATAAACAATTACAGGGTGTCATAGAAATTTTAAAATGTAGGGTGACTCAAAAGTGTTTCGGTTGTTAGGTTTAGGAAACATTCCAAAAAGTCGTCCCCGAAATTCCTTCAAAATTTTATTCCTCCCTTTACCCCTTGTCCATTTTTTCCTAGACTTCCTTTCTTTCTTCACTCCCCCCCCCCACACTCCTCATAAAATATCTTCTTCTTTTTTTTTAAAGTAGGGTGTACAGCAAATTTGTTGGAACATAAAAAGGCCCATCTGATAAATTTCCAAGCATCCGTCTCACTAAAATTCCATGATATTTGTCCAGATTTTTCAGATTAGCGGAAATTCCCTGACCTCGAAGGAAAATTCCAGCATAAAACTAGTGTTTAACACAAATTTAGGCATAATTCCCGACTTTCCAAAGGTTTTCAAAATTCAAGTGCATTAGGGACTGGTGGTACATTTCTTCTGGTGTCACTTTCACTGACCTTTAAAATTCAATTAAACAGACGTCTTTTTTGAATGGCTTCTTACCTGAAATTGCTATAGACAATATTGAAGAATTTTGCAAAACAACTCATTGTATTTGGAAGAAACATTCATCGAAAACGTTTAACATGATATTTATGTGATTTTATTTCTACTTGGGTGTACAGATGGATAAAATCGGTCTGTCGGTCGAATTTTCCAACACAACGGCACAACACAATAAGAAAAAAACTAAACTAGTAAATGGTCGCTATATAGAAACATTTCCTAAATGCAGAAACGCTACAGCAATTATTTTATGTGCGAAACTAGGTGCTAATCCATGACGAAAACGACACTGTGACTTACAAGAAATAATAATAATTAAAAAAAAAACTTATTTATAAAATGTTCTTTAAAAAGGGGCATAGAAAACAGCGATTCACGACTGAATGTTTTTTTTAGTTTATTAAAAATGACAAGTTTCATGCCAGGATTAAAAGGGGGGCTGCTCAGCAAAATTAAAGATTGATAAAAATATACACATAAATAAATCACAAGAGAGCGATGCTCCAGTTAGTGAAATGAAAGCGTGATAAGAAGCATTTTGAGTATTAATAATGTGGCATGACGATTTTTACCTATGAACCAAAGCGCCGTGACATGATTTCTGGCAAGTGCAAAAGCATCATTGCCAGTGAATTTCAAATGTTAAAAATTGAGCACTTAAGCGATACCGTAACCTGCGGCGGCGATAGAGCAATAGAGTAATTTGAGAAAAATCACAGCAAATTTATAACGAAAAATCTTTAAAAATTATATCAGTGATTCGATGCAAGTGGTCCAATAAAATTCTGGGGATGACTGGACAAGTTAAAGTAATACTTAAGCTTCGAATGCGATGTAATTATTGATTGAATAGTGCCTCAGTCTAACAGCACTAACAAGTGCTGTTAGACTAATGCTCCATAAATGATGTTATTACCAAACACAAAAATTCAGCTATTTTTAAACTTAATAAGTAAAAAAGATAACTGTTTTGAAACATTTATGCTAAACGTTGATCAGCATTAATGTTGCAGGCCAATTTAGATGTTACCCGCACAACCAGGGTTGCGGGAACTGTATCGATCACTGTATACAAGGACGGGGTGTGGGAAGTTCTAATTTGGTCCCAAATCCATCATTAATTAGGTACCATTTCAAATTCCATCTGATGCAGTTTAAACTCATGCAAAGTCAGCACCGAATGCACCACACTCTGTAAATAACACAATGTGTGGTGCTTTATGGTGAGTTTTAGATCAACATACCAAAAACAATTTTTCACCATATGATCTCTGCATCTTACGAATAAGTTGTTAAGTTTTGTTTAACGGTAATGTGATTTTTGAACCACATTAAAACTGATTTGAATGCTATCAAAAGCTGAACACGGACAGGTCCATGGGAAAGCTTACACAACCCGGCAGTGGTTATTACAACAAAATACTCGATTACAATAGAAATACATATAATAGGTATGATATAAGTTTGAAAGCAGTTGCGAATAGATATACAGGCCATATGTAAATATAAAAATGTGCGTTAAAGAAAACAAAAGGCATTTAACTGCATAATAGGTTTCTAAACCACAATTACCGAAAAAGCTAAGAAATAATTTTTTACTTGTTAGTAAATTAAGTTCACAGGACAATGGAAGGCAACAAACAAATATTTGATTGTTGTCAACACCATGCCGAAATTCGTGAATAGTTTTATCTCACACCTTATTGTTTTCGACAATTGTTTTAAAAACTATGCTTGCAGAAAAAGGCTTTAGCTTTCCACTATGAGAAAAACCTATTAATCTCTAACTAAAAAAATTTGGACAGTTTATAAAAACTGTCAAAATTTTCACAAAAAATGCCCAATCTCCCATCCAACAATTTGCCTACTTTAACAATGTGTAGACGCCCATATCATGTTTGTGACTACATCAACTTCAAGCATAATTCAAAATCATCAAACACATCGGGTGGAGATTTTATAAATCCAGGAAACATTTTGTCACTGTGGAAACCTTAGTTTTTGGCTGCTGGATTTGACATCCTGAAATGGGAACACATATGATCATTCTGGCATTTGTGGCTCTTGGTCCACTGGTCAACGAGGTCTAAGAGGATTTCATAAAAAAAAAGATAAAATACTCTTAAGCGCTTCAGCATCCAAACTGCTAGAGGGCTGTCGACAAAATGTCAACAAAGTGCCATGCTGTGGTGCAAATAAAAGCTGTTATCAAAATCGTACCTCTATTTTTAGTCAAAAGTAAAGAATCTCAAAATACCTCTGCAAATATTAAGTTGAACAGCATGTCCAAAGTGTGAATGCGTTTGAATAGGATCTTTATCTGTAGTACAAAGGGCTCATTCGAGCGATAAATTTCTCTGTAGAAAATGTGCTCAAGTCTCCAAAAGGGGACAAAAATACAAAAGAGTGCTATTGAGCCACTTGTCCTTTTGTACAAGCAGGATGTTATGAATAGATCCTCAGCTAAACAATGGTGGGCAAATCCATTCCTAACACTGGCCTTAATAGGGGTGTAAATAAGTATGCAAATTAAGGATTAGCATTTCCTTGCTTGGAGTAATAGGCAACATACTGGTTTCAGATGGCGCCACAACTATTACACGGTTAGGCAACTTATGGGCGCCAAATGCATTCCAGCAACGTGCAAAGCAACTTCCAGCAGATGAGGCGTTTTCTGTAATTCAATTTATCCGTTCAAAACCATGATGAAACTTTAAATGTTTGCTATGCTATTTTCACTAGTTTATAACTCACTATTGCTACAGTTTCAACAAATAATGAGTCCAAAAACGTTCACTAAAGAGCAACTTGTAGAACCTTCTAACACCGTGATAAATATGGAACTGCCGAAAACGCCATTTGTCAAAGACTTCAGGAAATACAACACCAGAACAACGCTTTAATTAAGAAACTCCAAGCACATCACTTCACACCATGGCAGCTAACCAGTCTGCAGCATTTTTACACATCAGAGTCGACAAGTTGTAAACAAGTCTCATATGTCGCTATGACTAATGGTTCAGTTGCTTTTAACAATTTATCTCACCTGTCCTGGAGAATTACTTCTCCCTTGTTATCTCAATTTCCCTTATTTTGTTTTTGATAGTGACTGCAATTGTACATAACCCGTTGTTATTGTTCCTGTGGATCGTACACAGATTTTGCCCTTATGCCCTTACTCAACTTTTATCCATCATAATCATTGAGCTGTATCAAAACAAATCTTGATTTTTCCACTGATACAATTAATTAGAAAACTCATGATGCTGTCTGTAACAAAAAAAACTTTGCCTAAGGTTCTATACACACAAAAAAGATCAAACTAGTGACTGCTTACTTAGGTCATAAATATTTACATGAAAGACGTCGATGATAAGCAAATTAAGCAAATTGGCATTTTTTTAAAAAATATCCTGCTACCGTCATTAAAATCTGCACATACTCCCAAAATCATGATTTCCAAATCGGCTTTTTAAATTTTTTGCCCTTAGTGTCTTTATTGCTGTACAAACACAAATTCAGACTCCATCTAATGTCAATTATTAAATTCTGATGTTAATAAAAGCGTTTTTTAAAACAAACATGATAAAAACTTGGTGAAATGAGATGGCTTGATGTACAAAAATGGCGGCCTTCAATTACTATGATAGTTTTTTTGTGCGGATGCTGCAGACTGCCGCAACCCTGGTAGCGAAGAAGGCAAATAAGTCTATAAACAAACTATGCCAGCAGATTATTCGAATATTTATGTTGGTGTGCTGTATAAAAATAGCCATTTTATAAGAAGCGACGGCTATCAAAACCACGAATGCTCGCATATAGTAAAGAGTAAAACGCTCGCTGAAGATTAAAATTCACAAGTACAAAAATTGGTACCGAGTCGGGCCCGCCGCCGGGGCTCAAAGATTAAAAACTTTCGTCAACTTCACAGTCACATGCAAATGCTCGTATTCGCGCCAAGGTTTAATCGCGTTGTCTTAAATTTGAAAATAAGACTTCAAAAAGGGTGTTTCAGAGCAACTTTACTTTTCCTCTTGCTTCTCCTCCTCCTTTGCTTTCTCCTCAAGCTTGTTGGCATCTTCTTCCTTTTGCTGCTCCTTTTCCTTCTCGATGTTGTCTGTCTTCTCCTTTTCTCCATCCTCGTCTTTCTCCTTCAACTTTTCTTTGTCTTCCTCCTTTTTCTCGTCGTTGTCAGGCTTGGCCTCTGCCACAGGTTTTGGCAGGTGAGTATTCAAGTCCTTCGTGGTGCACATCTCTTCCCAGTCGGGAAAGTAGCGCTCCTTGATGCGCTCCACATAGGTCACCAGCTTTGGACACTTTTCCTCCATGTAGACCTTTGGAGGGAACTTGGCACCACTGAGAGTCAAGAACTGCACCAAGTGGCAGAATACCAGGCTATCGAGCTGTAAGAGAAATTTAAATTATTTGAAGTGGGTGTAGCGGTTTGAGCATTTCGTCGACCACCAAAGCAGGCTATGTTGTTTAATTGAATGTGGCATCTGTACTTGTTAAGGTGCGAATACATATGCGAGCCGAACGTTTGGCGAACCCTACGGCTCGCAAGTTAGGATGGCGTTCATCCTAACTTGCGAGCCGTAGGGTTCGCCAGACGTTCGGCTCGCATATGTATACGCACCTTAAGTGAAACATTGAAAAATCATAGTTTCAACTAATTGCAGAAGTCAATAGTAAGTAGACTTCCTGAACACATACACAGTCAAAGCAATGAGATAAACAAGACTGATGGCACTACATAGTGACCTATACAAGGTTGACCCAAGCAAAGACAAACTCAGACTCAAAATAGCTAGATTATAATTTGTCCACATCAATGTCAACTTGCATTAATAGTATCAACAACATTTAATTACTTTTTTGTTTTTCATAAATTAAATTATGTCCTTGAGTTTGATCATCAGCTAATGGCATATTTTGTTGACCGCCAACATTACAGGAAAGGATCCCCAATTAGTAAAACTATCATTATTTAAAAAATGTGTTTCCCCTGGTATTCCCAATGCAACCAAATTGTGCTACAATAACTTCGCAAAATAAAGAAAATTATTATTTGTTTTAACTAAGGTCACTTGTTGATAGCCAGCCTCTAAAATCGACAACAATGGTAATCACACGTTAAAACTGGTCTTAAAAAAACTGGCTACAATATACAAAATCTTCAAAAAAATTTGTTTCAGCGTTGGATAGAATTTGGAAAGTATCTTACCGTGCTAGGCTCATCACCAAAGAAATAATGCTTGTCGCCCAAAACATCATTCAACACGTCAAAATCCCTCTGAGCAAACTCATAGATGTCTTCTGGCTTATGAACTCCGATTCCATGTGCAATGGGCGCCGATTTTTTCTGCAAACATAATAGATATGAATTAGTGAAATTCAGAATTAGCTTTATCCTAAAGTTAGTAACTTTGGAAATTGTAGCTTACCCCTTTTATCTTCAATTTGAAAAAGAAGCTCAAGACTGGAACTGGGATGCGAGTCTGCAAGGCCTGTTGGAGATTCATTTTGGATTCCTTCAGAAATTCGCCTGCATTGTTGAAACGCCACCAACGATAGACCCTAAACACGACAAAACAAGTCAAAAATTAATAAACACAAAAATTGGAAAGCGCGCTAAAAGGCATATTTTACGTAAATAATTTCCCTCAAAACAAACACTGCAAATTAATTTTATTTCATACTTCTGTGACTTTACATGTCAAAATGGAGAATAACTTTACTACTTTTTCGAAGATGTTTTGAAAGACAGGTAAAGGTAAAACCGATAATAAGGTATACAACTAAACCTTATTGAATAACCCCATAGATAACTTTTTCACATCTGGACCTCAACATGCCCCAATTTAGATAGTGGTGTATTTCTGTCACACTTCGCGGAATGTTGGTAATTGCCATTAACAAATCTAACTGCCCTACGCTGGACCATCTCTATATCCCGAATCCTGAATAAGAACCATCCTGTGATGGTTCCAAATAGGAACACAATATTCCAACATAGGGTGAACCAGAGTTGCATAGCCAGCTAGTTTCCTTTACATTTTCCGCACACTCTTTTGAGAATGTAGGAAGATGTGGAACAGATATGATCATGAGGATCTTAAATACGCAAAATAACAAGACAATTAGAAGGTGCCAAACGTCTGTAGACAGTTCATGATCAGGGTTAACGAAATAGTCAAAAGCATGGTATGTATATATAAGAAGCATCTTCCTGCTACAGGCGATTGGATGATATTTTCCAGCCCATGAGAACCCAACACCACGGAATCTGGTTTCCAATTCGGAAAAACATAAGCAATCTCGAGCAATGGTCGATGATGATATTTGCTACCATAGCAACCCCACCAGATGCTGCGTTGTCTTGACAACCAACATACACATAACCGAAAAAAAGGCTTCCTAACCAAGCTCCCTTCGGCTTAAGCACACTGCAGACATGGAGGAGAAATTATTCTAAAGGCATTTGCGCTCATAAACGAAACGAACAAATCAATATCAGAATTGCGCTACATTTCAATAGGACACAAAAGCAAAAAGGCAACTTTTCGACAGCCATCCAAACATATCTTTCTCTGCATGAAAACTACGATGAAAGAAGGAGTGGATTTGGATTGGCAAGACAAAAATTCATGCTTGGAGCCAAATACAGGTGGAGCTATAAGCATTCCTCAAACTTTGTAGCAACCTACATCATTAATCCCACTTAAGTTGGATCACAACCCTATCACTTTCAATGGGTGAAATTTTAAAACACAATCACAGCCAAACAAAAAGAGATTAAATAAAAATGGTTTAAAATAGCTTGATAAACCAGCAATGGTATTACTTTTTCGTTTTTCACTTTGAATTGGTAGATTTTTTAAAAATTAATAAACAAGTTTGAAAAATGTCCATTAATTTGCACATTCTGCCAGCAGGTGGCAGCATGAGAATGCTGCTCGACCTACTGCAATGGGACTTTTAGAAGTGCTGGAGAAAAAAAAGGTTTTAACTGCAATCCATCATTTGTGCCCATTTCACAAAAGACACTCAACTTGTGGACCCTGGCTGAGCTGCTTGAATCGAATGCGCATGTGCACCATGTGTGGGCCAAATTCAGATTAGTCCAACCGCCCAAGTGAAAAGTTCGTTTGAGTACCCCTATGTGGGAGTGCGAAAATTGCTGTTTTAAGGTAAAGTTAATGAAATTCAATTTACTATAGGACCACTACTACATGACCTGCTACTAAATTTGTATCTAAACGTTTAATTTTTACTTAGAAATTCGTTTTGGGATGCCCGAGGCCTGTATCGTCTTAAACAAGTACATGCACTCTTCAACCATCCTCAGCAGACGTTGGGAAATAAAGAAAACAGACTATCAATTTACTGAGAGGACTTTAATGGCATTTCCCCTACCAGTGATTTTTCCATTATCGGTCTATGCAATTTCTTGTTTTATGCAAATTGCTGTTCTTTAATATCAGTCCCTATGGTAACGCTGCTAAACTTCTAACAAAAGTCACACCACGACTGAATGGTTAGTACGCTAGGTCTATCAGCAGGAAAATTATCCCTGTTGCCTAGAAAACAATTAGGAAGATCAATAACTTAATGAACTATTCATTTAGCTCAACTCACAAACAACAAAGAGATGACCATAGCAGCGGTTGCTGTGAAAGGGATTGCTAAACCAACACATCTCCACCTATCAAGGGAAAGCCAATGTTGCGAACCTACGTACATGTCCACCCAAACAGATTCAGGAAGCAATAACATGGAACCTGATGAACTGAACAAATTCAAGACGAGCAACAACATTCATCTACAAGATCAAAGCAACCGAATGCACTAGTGACAAGTGCATCTTCATCAAAAACACGTTTTTTGACACAAAAAAACCCAAACATTTTGGATTTAAATTCTTGGGAGAACTGTACAAGCTCTGCCCATGAGCTCTATTCCTCTTAATTTCAATGAACTAGTAAAGAGGTCAGCCAGAATTAAAGTTGGGGATACCAGGGAGCAACACTGTATACGTCTAACATAGTTAAACGAATGAAAATAAATGAAAAATATTTTAGATAATCTAAATTGAACGATTTTAGATGGAAATCTGTGAAGTAACTTTTTAAAAGTATAAAAATTTCATTACATCATATTTCAGTTGCAACTCATTACGTTTTTCAGTCTAACAATGATAAATAAAAGTTATTATAATCTTTTTAAATGAAACTGTCTAGTTTATGAAGTATCATTTTACGCCTTAAGTGGGGTACAATGAGCCATTCCACTCACAACATTTCAAACCTTAAAATTGTACAGCAGTTTGATAGAACTTGCTTCATAAACTGTTTATTTTGTCACTGAGTTAAAACACACATCCTACAATTTTAAATCAATAGGACAATTATCGAATGCGCAAAAAAAATAAACATTTAGTAGAAAGTGTCTCAATGCTCCCCTGTCTCCCCTACTGACATTTTTTGAGTAGTTTTTACAAGTCGTCCACCAAGTAGTTTTGAAATTTCTAAGATTCCTGCATGGAAAGGACAGTTTGTCTGTGTCCATCTCACGCAGGCTATCTTAAGGCCGGTCTCCACTGAAGGCAACATAGAGCAACAATGTTGAGGCAACACGGTTTGATGAAACAAATCGAGAAAAAAGTTTGTCTACTGTGACGTTTGAGCAAACTTATGTTTTGTTGTTGTTGCCAGAACCATGGTTTCGTCAACATTTCGAGGATCGCTAGGAAAGCTGTCCAAATCAAAGGAAAACATGTTGCCACTTTATTGCGCACCTGAGGACCTGAATGCTTTGTAAGGCACTTGGCAAAAGCGCCATAAACTGGACGCATTTGCTGACTTACGTATTCCATCAACTTTTGATGGAGACACCTCAACATTCATCAACATGTTGATGAAATTCATTGTTTCAGGTTTGTCTTGAGTGTTTGTATGTTTGGGGTTTGCGAATTGAATGTTGCCTTCAGTGGAGACCGACCTTTCGAAACTGCTTTAGAAGTACCATCACAGGCCCTGTCTTAGCAAACATTTTTTTTTATAAATCCCCCTTCCCACCACTTTTCGTGCAACCCTACCCATCAAGCCTGGAGAAAGACAACCTAATAGAGGAGGTCTACATTACGTTTAGCGCCCTCTGTTGTAGTTTTAGGACATTTCGTGGGGGGACACCAGCCAAAAACGTGTCATTGAGTTACACGTGTTTTTTCGCTCTTCAAAAGGGTTTTCAAACATTATAAAGTGGAATTGTTGTGTTCCATGTTTTAAAAACAACTTTAGGAACATCAATTCCAAGATTTCATACCACAGGATCCCTAAAAACTACAATATAAGAAAGAAATTTATTGTATGTATGCAGGTGACATTCAAATAAAACGCCGTTTTGTTTAAATAAAATGGTTTGCACGTGGCCTACACGTTCTCAAAGTGGAATTTCCACTCAAAAACTTACGTTAAATTTCCCAAATATCACAAAAATTCGTTCCTAAAAGAGCAAAATCAATGGAAATGCTATATGGACGATGCTGGGCTGTCACCCCAGCAAATTTGGCCACTAGAGGCGCTCATGCATGGCACATGCGCCGTTTTGTAATGTAGACCTCTATTGCGGGAATAGCTTCACCAAACATGCTCAAAGTAACTGCTCTACAATGACAATTCCAAGGAGCAGTAGCTTGCTTGGGGTAATTTAATTTCGCCTCCGTAGCAGATGGGTTTGACTCTGGGGGGAAGATTGATTTTTTGCAACCAAGCGCAACACTCATCAGTTGCAATTCAGGGAGCAAACAAATCCATCAGCGACGGTCGACTTCCCCGAGATCCCAAGTCTTCCAAGAACTCAAACAAGGGCCAACGTCTGGAAGAGAGGCTATCAATCCATTTTAATTAAAACTCAAACGCCCCTCAGTGAAACTCTGAAAACTGCGAGCCTAATTGACTCGGAACCAAAGGGTGAAGAAAAAAAAAAAAAAAGCTTGCATTAATGGCAATTTACAACCCGCTTAATATGGGGCTACCCTGCCATATACAGCGTTAAACTGACAAATTGGGAGCTTGGTTTTCTGCCAAATTCCTCGCAAATAATAATAGGAAACCGGAGGACCACACCCAAATGTGGTGCTCGGTCATGGAGATTCGAACTGCTAAGCCCACGAGCCACTCCACACGGTAATTGCTCGAGCCAAGTTCAACTTTCAAATTATTTTTACCTGCCGAACCACGAACAAAAAAATGAAATAAAAGGTAAAATACAACGAAACTCTTAAAAAACCCGGGCGAATGCGAACCATACGGTTGACCTACCCCGTCAAGGTTTTTAAAGCGCCAACGAGATGAGTCACCCCGACCTACAAATTGCTATTAAAAAAAAAAATGCTCCAGACCAGTGTTATTCCGACTGTAAAAACACTCCCTAACGATGATGTGGATAAGCCTCCATTCATGGGCATGCTAGGGAATAGCAATGGATAAGTGTTCAGGTTCAAACAAGCAAGCTTCACTTTTTCATCATGAATACGCAATAAGATTCAATGCAGTTTTAGAGCTACTAATGATGCCTGTTCATGCTGTGATTGTTTCACATGATAATTAGCAGACATTATATGCAGTATTATAAAACAAGTGCACAAACCAGTAATGGTCCATTTAAAGAGGACCTTCTCAAGAGGGGGTAGTGGAATGTGCTAGCATGTGGACATGGGGAAAGCCATTATGGACGCGCATTCATGATGGTATTTTCAGTATTTGGATTTTCTGTGTAATTTAGTTTTAAAGGTCAGTGAAAGGGGAACTGGACACCAGAAGAAATGTGTCTCCAGTTCCAACTGTACATACTTGCATTTTTAAAACTTGGAGAAAGTCGGGAACTATGCCTAAATTCGTGTTAAACACCAATTTTATGCTGGAATTTCCCTTCGAAGTCAGGAAATTTCAGTTGAACAGAAAAATCGTGGAATTGGCAGCAATACGGGTCCTTGGAAATTTATAAGATGGGCCTTTGTATCTTCCAGCAACAAATTTTGTGGTCACCCTTCTTTAAAAAAAACTAAGGATGTGAGGGGAGGGGGGCTGGGCTAAAATGGACCCCATGTGGACAAGGGGTAGGGGGAAGTGGTCAATTTTTAAAGGAATTTTGGGGACGTCCTTTTTGAATGGTCCCCAAGTTAGTTCCATCACAAAACAGTTCTAAGCTCATCAAATTCTTAAAAAATTGCAAGTTTCATTCATTCGAAAATCTCTCTCCAAAATCACCGAGTTAAGAAATTAAACAACAATTTACATTAACATTAAACCCCATAATTTACCCAGGAAAATTTACCTTTGGACCATATGGCCCTTTTTTTAATATCAAAATTGCCCCTTTTTGCGCAAAGAAACCACCATCCGGTTGCCCGTCGAGTGTTTCATTTGATTTTTATGTGAATTTTCTTTTAATGATAGGCAGACTCATTAACGGTTGATCAACAAAACACTATAATCATATTGTCCAATCTGTCAAGGGGGCTGAGCCTACGTCCTTGTTTTTAAGGATGCAAACTTAAATTGGCCAGTACATTTTATGGCAAGTTTAGCGAATTTTCTCAAGGATGGTTAATCCAATGTCGCAAAAAAAAAGTTTCAAATTGCAGTGCATGGTGGACACATTTTCTCTAGACTAGTTTCCATTGTTTTACTCATCCACTTGTCTGGCATTGCATGGGAACCAGTATCATAACTGATCTTAATGTAGTAATTTGTAAAACGACGTGCCAATTAAAACCTACTGACAAACTATTGTTCAGACTTGTCGAGTATAAGATTACATTTTAATTACTGCCTAGTTACCAAGAGAGTGCATGGAAATCGAGTATAGTTCAGAATACTGACATCCTTTGCAATTTCTTAGAAAAAAACAAAATTATCAAAGTAAAAATGCGTAAGAATACAACTAAAGCACGCAAAAAGGAGAAATTCATAGTAAAGGTGGGTTTCCACGTGAGATTAACTCTCGAGAGTTACTCGTCATGAATCTCGTAGTCCACACAATTTCCCAAACTTAGCTTTAAGGTGAGTTTCCACGTGAGAGAAACTAGAGATGCTCTCAATTGCAGTTCTCAATGTAGCATGTGCAAAAATATGTCGAGAGCTGTCACTGATAGCAGCTCGCAAAATACTAACCATGTTCGAATTTTTAGAGCAACTATCGAGATGCTTATGTTTAAGGTTTTTTTTTTAATGTTTAAAGCTAAGTTTGTGGGAATTTTTGTGGATTACGAGATGTGAGGAGTAACTCGCAAGAGTTAATCTCACGTGGAAACGCACCTTTAAACATTACAAAAACCTAAACATAAGCCTATCGAAAGCTGCTCTCAAAACCCGAACATGGTTCGTATTTTGCGAGCTGCTATCAGCGACAGCTCTCGAACAGTAGTACACGCATTTTTGTACGAGCTGTATTAAGAACTGACAGAGCATCTCGAGAGTTTCTCTCTCAAGTTGTTGGCATCCCCGGCCAGTGTGGCAGGACGAGGTATTAAAAGTGACATACATATCCAAATATAAGAAATTACAAACATGATTCAGAGAAATGTTTTCTCTCGAGAGGAAAAGAGCGGACCGTCAATGTCCATTATGTACTTTTCCAAAGCAAACGTAGTTTGTCTGAATCATTTTTAATTAAATGGTTATTCTTCCTCATATTTAGAGGTCATTTTAGTTGCCTCACCCTGTTCGGAAATAAATGTGCTAGGCAAAATGAATTCTAGGTACTTTTCTGTTTACACAACTGCAGTATGAGGATGTCCTGTAAATTTGTTGGAAAAAATTCAAGGGTTCCAAGACATTCCTTACATATTCAAGGACCCGTCGCACGACTAATCACCACTATTTGTCAAAGTCAGCTATTTTTCTAGAGAATTGTTTAAAAATCAATTTCCCGACACAGACAGAAAATATCAGCATGAGCTGTTATTTTAACATAAATTTCAATGATATTTCCAGATTTTTAGGAGGTGATAAAATGTGAGCACATTTCCCGCATTTTCAAGACTAAACAATCAATCAAAATAGCTGTGAAAACTATATCCTCTGTTAACATAAATTTCTTGGAATACCTTTATATACTTGGAATTATCAACATCGATTTGATCAAAAAAATTAATTCTTAGTGAAAAAAGGCAATAGAAAATTTAAAAAAATAAACTTAAGTCATAGGAAGACTATGTTCTTGACTATCTGGAATTGAGATTCCTGTAAGTAGCAACCATTCGAACATTTCTGAGTAACATCTATAGAATAGGCAAACTTGAAGTGGGCAGAATTACTTTTCCATGTTCGGCCCAGTGAGCTGGCTCTATAATTAGAACTTTTGCTCAAAAGCAAGGGGCGCCAGCTCGGGTCCATCGCGTTAAAATGCTTAGCAGAAGCAGTGTCATCATCTCCCACAAGTCGAAGCGCTATAACATGTATGCGAGCGAAAGTTTACAACAGATCTGGCAGAGCTCCAAGTAAGAACCTAATTGGGTGTAACAATAACCTAGCGGTGCTCGGGGGGAAAAAACAACTGAGAAACCATAGGGGACGATAGCAAGGCTAAATTATTAATCATATTTTTTTGCTAATGAGAAACATCCTGGTCCTAAACTGGCGGAACAGAATAAACCTATCGTGAGGATCGTCAACCAAATTCTGTAGGCCATTGGGTTAGTATAGAAAAATGCTACCCAAAGCCAAGGTCCCGATAAAGGAGGTTAAACTATTGAAATATACAAGCTGTCATCAATGTATAAGCATGCAGACGTTGGTCTAGTAGTACAGACCAGAGCAAACACCAAACAGAAACAAAGTTTCCAAAACATAGTAGTATACATGCGGAAGTAGAAACAAACAACAGCAAACATTTCCTCCGATTTGAAATGCTTTTTTGACTATATAGACAAACCTGTTTATGGAAACATGCTCATGAAACTACGTTTCGAAAAATTTGTTTGCAGAAACCTTGTTTTTGTTTCGTGTTTACGCTGATCTGTTCTGGACCATATGTGCGCCAACATGAACAGCAACCATTTCCTGTTTCGAAATGCTTTTTGTTGTTGTCGTGAACAACATATTTGGACAAACCTATTTATCGAAACATGTCACTGAAACCAAGTTTCGAGCAAATTTGCAATGTCGTGAAAACATGCTCGTGTTTAAATTATTTATTATACTATTTAACTAGAGAGCAACAAGGAATACTGCCGCATATTCGAATTAATGTATGTAATCTCAAGATTCCTTAAAGTACCAATCTGTATTATAACTGCTTATAAAATTCATGACACCACAACGTTTGTCTACAAAACTGGGATTGCACCTACATTTGTCAACATCCAGGCCCAATCCAGCGATTTCTTACAAGAAACATTTAATAGAACAGCTAGTTAGTGGTTCTTGCAATAAGGTTAATTAGACAGTTTGTTGAAACGAGGATGGCACTCAAGTGATTACTGGCAACAAACATTTAACAGCACAGCCACAAATGTTAATTAGACTGTTTGTTGAAACAACAAATAAGATTAGTAATCTGCACTGCATACATCATAAATTGGATAAGATTACATTTTGACGTGGACAAACATTACATTCTCTGTAATGACGTTTTTTTTAAAAAAATTGCTAATTTGTGCAGATGATTTTTAGAAAAATATTTTTTTTAATCAAATATTAAAACTAATAATCTTGATTTTATGTCATTTCATACAATGCAAGCATATTGTCCATGAAGAGATCTTTGATAAAACTTCGAGCAGTTTTAAAAAATCTGGCATTTAAAACTAATTTGTGCGAAAATTTTCATGTTGCCATGAAGGCTTTTTCTAGAATTTTCGGCAACCGTTATTACCTTCGCAACCAAACCTTCTACAAGTTATATATACCAAAAGCTGCAATTTGGAGAAGATGTGATGTTTAGGTGCAATTACATTTTTTTATGACAACTTTCAAAATCTGCTTGGTTACGCCTGCTAAAGCCAACATAACAGATACCTGAAACTAACTAAAACATGAGATTACTTCTGTAGAATGCGTAAAACTATCTCACCAGCTGGTATGATGTTCCGTCATGGCTGCGAGGGCATGGCTGAGGTTGCGTTGTTCCCGGGACAAACGAGAGTCCAGATCCTTGTTGAAATGTTTGCCAAGCTCTCTGATGATGATGGTGGAATCTGCAATCTCTTCACCATTCAGTTCCACAAACGGCAGTTGACCCTTCTTGGATTTCAGCTTTAGTTTGTGGTCAACATTCTGAAAAATAACACCGAGTCAATGAGCCAAACATCACATAGCATTGATACAATCAAGATTTCAAAAATAATTGTATTAAAATGTATCAAAAGTGTTGGACTAGCCAGGGCGGTTGCCAGCTTGTACACAATGAAAACTGGGCTCCCTTAAACAGTACGTTAACAGTGCATTTGTTGGCAATCTAGTGCATTTGTTGGCAATCTAGTGCATTTGTTGGCAATCTAGTGCATTTGTTGGCAATCTAGTGCATTTGTTGGCAATCTCGTGCATTTGTTGGTAATCTCGTGCATTTGTTGGTAATCTCGTGCATTTGTTGGTAATCTCGTGCATTTGTTGGTAATCTCGTGCATTTGTTGGTAATATCGTGCATTTGATGGCAATCTCGTGCATTTGTTGGTAATATTAAATGCTAACCTTATACCTAGGTAATTGTAGGTGCCACCACCGCAGTTTGTCTCTTGGCCACCAATATATCAGTATGGTTATAAAAATTACACTTTTGCCAGATGCTGACAATGGAAATCATACCTCAGACAGTCAGACTAGTTACAAATGCCTAACATGTGCCATTCTGAAAATTTTAACTCGAGGCAAAGCCAATGTTTATTCAAATCAACTGGAGATGACCCAACATTCACAGACGGCCCCAAAAACACCAAGGAATACGAATATAAGCATCTGTTGTAACCTTTGAGAAATGGACGACGACCCAGCTCATTAAAATCACAGCTTTGTTCATTTTTCCAGTGATAAATGGCAAGTTTAAACCGGGTAGCAGACGTGACAAGGGAGAATTCATTCTTCATTAAGCAGACTGTCTGCCAGAAAATCTACTCTTGAATTAATGAAACCATCAACAACGGACAAAATGGGTTCAATGACAGATTCTAGGAAATGAAGTGGCCAGAGTAATATCAAATTTCCGATAATTCACGCCACGGAGCCGCAGGGAGCTTATGAATGTTATGGCGCTGCCTGGCAGCCAAAACAACAAATTGTAAATAAGACCAATGGACTTAATCGTCGGCCGAAAATAGCCTATTGATGACCGATTGTACGCCTGAACTCCACAACCATGATCTGGAAGGACACAGATATGGCATTCAACCGCATTTTATAACAACAGAGCAAAGAGCCAAGTCGAAAACAACAAATTTGCTTGTGGGGACAAAATGCTCCCTCCCAAAGAAATTCCCCACGTTAGTATGAGAATTTTTTATTACAATTTCTTTAATTTCTCCCCTGCTATAAACACAGTTTGGATACCCGAATACTATACCATTATGAGGTACGTGCATAATATGCTCTAGGGCATAGGTTCTTAAAAATGTTGCTCGCGGATTCCAGGAGGTTCTCTAGCTAGACCCTTTAATGGGATCTGCAAAGTCAAAACTAATTTCAAAATAACACTAAGACGCTATCTGACTTTTACACTTATTTTTCATAAAATGTTATAAACTTTTAAGGATGTAAATGGGTCCTGAGACTAAAAAAATAGTTGGAGAACCGTTACTAGGGGAGCACTTAAAAGTTAATTCATGGCAAGAAGAGCACCCCATGTTTACATTTTGCATCATACGCCAGCACAGAGTGCATAGGGTCAGTCTTTCAGGAATGCATACTTTCTTGCTCTTATGGAATTCACCATTCACAGATTACTTGTTAGTCAAAAGTATGTTTAATTTCATGCATGAACTCTCCAGAGACCATGCAGTACATTTTTATGCATTTTGCAATTTCAACAGTGATACGAGTCAGTACATAGCCACGCTTCAATAGAAGTCGAGTGATATACAATTGTTGTTGTGGGGGAACACATTCTTTGATGCTTAGTGCACATATCCATGTTCATATTCAGGATATAGAGATGGTCCAGCGTAGGGAAGCCAGATTTGTTAAGGGCAATTACCAACATTCAGCGAGTGTGACAGAAATGATCCACTCTAAATTGGGACAGGTTAAGGTCCAGACGCCGAAAGTCATCTACGTATATATATGGGGTTATTCAAATATTTCAATCTTTCTTGTAATTCACATCTTGTTTCACATGTTTCGTAAATATTTTTGCGATATGTGGATGTTCACTAGATTTGTGCAAGCAAGTTTCCGCAAATCTTCGGCCACAAAAACGTGTTTCCAAGAAACATTTCGGTGATCGCTGAAGAGGCGGTGAAGATCTGATCAAAGGAAACATTGTTTGCTGGTCAAGGCGCTCCTACCAAGGCCTGTATACAATGACGTAAAGCATTGACCTAATTTCCCCCACTTGTTTTCTAGAGCAGACGCCAGTTTTTGGCCATTGTACACAGGGCATCCATGAACAGCAAACATTTCCTCAGTTTCGAAATGAGTTTTTGATGTCGACAAACCTGTTTATGGAAACATGTTCACGAAACTGCGTCTCGACAAATTTGTTTGCATAAACTGTTTCTGTTTCGTCTTTACTCTAATGTGTAGCTGTAAAATGATGGGAACTGTTAAACAGTAAGAAAACCGTTCGTAGAAATGCTTGAAATAGGATTGGTCTTAAAAACTGGAGAATGTCAAAAATGGGGTATGTACTGCATAAGTAAGAGAGCAGGGTCTTGACACCATCATCACTATGAAAACCACACAACTAGAAGCATACAAGAGAAAGTAAATCTGGGACAATGGCCTATCTTCACAGCGAGATACTTCCCTGTTGGAACAGGGAAGAATGTCAGTTTTGTAACAATTATCTTCATTATTCTGCACACAAAAATTTGCTAGACTATCCCATTTCGGGTATGCTGGATACGGTTAGTACAGAAAAAACAAGCAAAAGGCTGGGTTTAGAAGAAATGTTCCCCATTGAGTAGAATAATAAGAAACCTAGATATCCATCTCAGACCCACTGCGCTGTCTAAATTTAAAAAAGGCAAGTTTTTATGGATTTGTCAAAGAACAAGACGACGCTAGGTCAGTTTACTTTGTACTGTCAGATACAATGTTCTTAAACAACTTTTTGTCATGGCCTCCAGCGACATTCAGTCCAACCATATGCTAGGCAACCTTCAGAAAACAGAAGACAGCAGAAATGAATAAATGCAGTCTTTAACTCAAATTTCATTCATTTTGTAAGTTATTGGAAAATTAAACTAATCTAGAAATCTTGCTAATTATCAGACATTAACAGCACAGATTGTTTGAGGTTTTCTGACTTCTAGCAAATATGTGCCATCACACAACATTCGAGTTTTCTTTCTTACATAATTAATGGTACAACAGCAATGGTCACAGACATAAAGCTGCGGGATAATGGAAACAACAAATGCTTGTTAAAAGCCAAGAAATTAAAGGACAAACAACTTCAGGATTTCTTCCAGTGGCATTAAAGATTCCGTTGTTTCTCGAAACCTTTTATGGCCTCCGCGTGGCAAATGCAGTCCCATCAACAACCGGCAACATGAAAACAGTGACAGCTGGATGGCAACCGCAGTCATTGTTGTTAAATATACACATCGCGGATGTTACATCCATTCTTCCCCCTCAAGACTACTACCGTATGCGGGAGGGAGAACACCAACAGGTGGAGTAACTTTCAGATTTTACACACCAAAATGGACATGGGCAAAGATCATGGCTATAGGGCGTACGCAATCAGTTTCTAGCAAACCTTTCTTGAAGGTTGGTAAACGGGTGAAGCATATGCATGTTGCTACTTAAAATTCACAAAAGATGTCTATACCAAAGTGATCCACCAAACGACTCAATTGCCTAAAACTTAAACAAGAAAAGTTGAGATGGCTTGTTGTATTGACTGTTTGAAGTGGAAATTATGAACTTACTTCAAAATGTCGGTCATCATACACATTTCATTTTCATCTTGAAGAGGGTTTTAAGTACTTCATCACATAAACCAAAAGTGGTTTACATTTTAGTACTCTTTATCTTTTGAGGAATTAGCACACTTGCGTTTAGATAACCAGTCACACGACAAAAATAATCTGTTGCTTCTTTTACAAGACTAGCAATGAAAATGTGGCCACTGAGAAGCAGAAAATGCAGAAAATCGGTTTTGACAAGAATGCAAACGTGCTTGTGCTTTTTCGGTTAATATGACTGAAATTATTTATTGGCGTGTCTCGCAGCTGCTTTCCCTTACACTTTGACAATTAGATTAAAATAAAACCGAGAACGCCAGGTTTTTAATAAGTTGTAATTCCACTATTAGTTCCATTAAAACAATTATGGCAACGATATTTTTGTTAAAATTATCCTCCCCACAATACTTTCAGCTGCCTCTGATGTAATTAAATTTCAAGTCTGCAGTTTCCAAACTATTCATACTGGTTCGTATTTATTCTGCAGGCAATTCAAACTCAGTTTTTTTTTTTTGCAATATGGACATTTCTCATCAGATTCTTAAATTCCGCATTTTCAGGGTTACCTCGATATCCACTTACCCATTGCAACGTACAATGACCTTAGATGCCTCTGGCATCCCTAAACATCTTACAAAACCAACAATTCCCACGACATAAAAAACAATTAAAACCAAAATTTAGGTTTTGTGACAGCAAATCCGTGACACTTGACAGCTTAAAAAGGGGTAATTTTCCTTACTTTTAGCAGGGCATCAGATAGATGATGCTGATTTTTTTAAACCATAGGCTCAACCTCCTTGGTTGATATTCATAGATTCCTTAAATTCCACATTTTTTTCGGGGTTACCATGCCCAATTTCCTGCGGCAACGAGTGACCCACGGGGTCGAGCAATTTTAGGCGTGGATATACAAAGCTAATGAAGTGCATGTAGGCAGGTGCATTTCCTGACATTTTTGATGTACTTGTAATTTTATAACCATTTTGTGTGGAGCAAGGTTGTTGCAAATTGGACGCTAGTACGGCCTGTCCGTGGCGTTTCATTCTTGCATGAAAACACCATGGGGAGACCTTGGGACGTTTCCTACCAAATATTAATTGACCATTAATCCCACTTTTACGACAAAAACCAACGTTGCGTGCTCTGGAGGGCGGACAGGCAGGCCACCATTAGCACGATGCGACGATGGCAAGGCCCAAAAAATGTTTGCCGTAGCTTTGACTGGACATGGAATGTGATAGTCTTGGGAGCTGCCACACATCCTTCGCATATATCTGCAATGGCTAAATAGTCTAATAATCGTCAATTAATGATACCACTTAAGTAATGATCATTAAAATTGATTCGGCTCATTTAACGGCGCCGGGACAGTTACTCTGCCATCTCCCCCGCATTATACTGGTCTCAAATGACTCGGTAACAGACGCCCAAAACAAACAAATGTCGTAAAAGAAGGAGAATCAAGCTTATTTTGCTTTTAACTTTGTCCTTCCTCCCCAGAAATATTTCCAAAAATATTACTTTTCCTCTTCATAGCAGGGCAACATCCTAGGGCAAAGGTCCATTTCCTTATTTTATAGGAAACTTCAGAACTTCAGTATTGATGGATTTTATAGATGTTCTAAAATTCGTAAATTTTGCGAATTTATTAACCGTCAGAGAATTATGAAACCTAAGCTATTGAATATGAGAAGGATTCAAAGGTATTGATAGATTATGGGGCCACTCAAAATGAACGTCCTCAAGAGGGGGTAGGGGGTCTGCTGGCATGTGGACAGGCAGGGGGAGCGCTATAATGGCTTTCCCCCTCTCTCCGTGGATGTCCATAATGGATATCCACTAATGATGACATTTTCAGTTTTTGGATTTTCTGTTTAATTGAGTTTTAAAGGTCAGTGAAAGAGGAAATTGAAACCAGAAATTCGTATCCAGTCCCAAATGTACTTTAATGTTTAAAACCTCGAAAATTCGGGAAAATATGGCTAACTTTGTGTTAAACGCCAATTAAATGTTGGAATTTCCCTTTGAGGTGAGAAGATTTGCGTTAATCAGAAAAATCTGGAAAAATTTCATGAAATTGTTAGCGAGGTAGACATTTTTTCAGCTAGGAGATGACGTCATTCTGTGATTCTATATTAGTCTACATTTTAATTTCCTATTTTTTCATAAAAAGCATGTAATTTTACTGTAAGGTTGTTAATTCTGACATCAGCCTTTTTTAGGTTTCTTACTCAAATGTAATTGTATCTGCTCGGAAATTTATAGGATAGGCCTTTGAATGTTCCAACAAATTTTCTGGACACCCTACTTTTCCACAACAAAATTAAGGATATCTAGTATGGAGGGGGGAGGGGTCTGGGCTAAAATGGACACCATGTGGACAGGATTTGGGGGTCAATTTTTAAAGGAATTTCGAGAACGTTCTTTCTGAATGGCCCCTTGCCCCCCCTTTTTTTCCCTAAATAATCAAACGGGGACTGAATAAAAATTCCCGGTTTTTCATGAAGGCATATTGCACATCTCGCGTTATAGTGACTGTAAAACTGACTGCATCCTTAAATATTTAAAACTACTCTGCTAACAATATATACTGTAATCAATTTTATTGATGTCTCACGAGCATTAGGAGCCACGTTCAACCGTTCGGCATCAACTCTATAATTCGAGCATAACTTCTACATAATAACAAATAAAGAAGAAAAAAATTCAATTGGGTGTACATATAAAATGTTGGTTTCCCCAGCATTTCCGGGTGGTTTTCCAAATTGCCATCCCCACAAATTTTGAGGGGGGGTTACAGGGGCATTGTGTGGCGAGCCAAATATTCACCACAGTATGCCAAGCTTGCGCAAAGTGGTTTCAGTTTAAAGAACACGATTCATAACAGGAGGCTCGCATTACGGTATAATTTGCATGCAGAGGGCCTGCTGGTTCAACGAAATTTCTAATTGGCAAGTCCATACCGCATCTGGATGATATTAACCCTATTATTACGACATGCATCCAGCGTACCATGAAATAATTTTTTTTTAAAGAGTTCATCTCATTTGATATTTTTTTTAAAAAGTTTTTTGTTATGCGTTTACAGAGAAAGAAAATCTGACCCCGACATACGATGAATGAAAATCTTTGTATGCTTAGCATCCCACAGTTAGCGAAACATGCGGCGAGTTTGCATATTCACCAAGAGATTCTTTCGGCCAGCTATTGTATGCTGATCGGGACGAATAGATAATGAAAAACATAGTACAAAAAACACTGAAAAATTAAAATTGCAAAGACGGAGGCCGCGAACTTCCGGCCCGATATAAGTGACGCAGAAACATGCTTATGTCACCAGATCAGAGAAAAACAACTTCAGAAACATGAGCCAGCACACTTCAACCGAATCGAACTTTGGAGTGTTTCCCTGGTGTTCGATACAGTGGTGACATAAATGACTTTAGGCACATTTTGGTTTAGAGATTAGCCAGGACCTCTTCACGGGATATGAGCAGCACCTACTCTCCATTACATCAAAAAATAAGATGAAAAGATTGACAGAAACATAAAAACTAAGGCACTTCATAAATGGAGACGAGAAAATCCAGAGTGAAAATATTTATGACAACACCCTAGGAAAAAAAAGTGCTCTTCTTTAAGACAAGAGCTGGCTCTGCTCATGAACCAGATACTGAAATGGTCAATCTGAGAGATGCCCACTATACAGTGCATTGCATATTTATCCGGACACGGTCCATTCGCATCGTAATTTAGTCACAACACATCATATGCAAATA
>JAQGAE010000949.1:0-27581 GCA_034696685.1 Julus scandinavius | reverse complement strand
AAATCCAATAATTTTACAAATTTCAACCAGAATCCGCCAATTTTTAACCCGAATCCGCCAATTTTCCGCGATTTTTGAACCATATCCCCCCCCGAAATGTGATCACATACATATACGGCCTTGGACACCCTGTTTGGACATTGAATCGTATCGTTAAAAGGCCACTAATGACAATTAAAACAGCTGATCAGAAAATGAAAACAATGAAATATATATATATATACATATATATCATTCGTAGGCGTAATACTATCCCGGTATCAATTGACAAAAATAAACTCCTCCAACAAATAAAAATAAATTATTTTCAACGTCTTCATAAAACAGTATTTATGTGAGCTTCGTCCCAACATTGCCAAAAATATGCATTTTTAACCAGTGTTTTTCAACCTTTTATCACCTCGCGGCACACTGAACAAGGGGCTACAGTTGTCATGGCACACTATACACGTGATTTTCAGTTTTTCTACCATGGGAAGACAAATCATGTTTCCAATAATATATTCTTCTATTTATATATATGATGACAATAAGTATATAAAAGGCATCTCTTCCCAAAAACTTCAAGACCCTTAGGGGAGACCGGGGCACAGTGGGTACACTTTTTAGAATTCTTTTTTTTTGGGAAAAATATTTAACTTATAGCATTTTAAAAGAATAACTCAGTAAAATACAAACCTTCAGGATCTGTATACATTTTTTCGTCGTTTTAGAGCTACTAGTTTTTTTGCTATAAGAGATTAAAGTTGGTTGCACAGACTTCCCCACTGTGCCCCGGTCTCCCCTAATGTGTGCCGCGGCACACCCATTGAAAAACACTGATAACATGGTAACAATTAGCGACATTTGTCATACATTCTACATGTACATCATCACATGTTGGAATAATTATCAAAGAAAGTCAATATAGTAATGGGGAAGTTATGAACAAGTTTTCCCCACAAATGAGATTTTAAACTTCCCTGACTTTTCCAGTTTTTAAAACACTTTGCCATTGAAAATATACATATGATATTTGTGTAAAATTTCACTGTACATATATCAACTTTCAAGGACCTGATGAAGGCTCTCCGATTTAAAATAATGAAGCATCACAACCGAGCTTTCAAATTAGGGGCCATTCAAAAAGGACGTCCTCAAGAGGGGGAAAGGGGTAGGGGACGTCCTATTTGAATGGCCCCTTACGAAAAACAAAAATAGATGGCATGAGAAACGTCGAAGAGGTAGATTTCCAGGCCTGTTTTATTCAAAATTTAATTATGGGTCGTCATTAATTAAAATCTGTTCGATCTAAATACCAATTAAACATGTCCACGCCACATTTTCAATCGCACATCCACATTGAACCCAATTTGACGTCATTATTATAAAAAAACCACTTTGTCAAAAGGTTAAAGTTTGTGATGTTTACACCGAGATGTTTTCAACTAAGTTTTAAAAATACCAACTGGTGAACCTTAATGAGTTTTTCTCAGTGGGGCAAAAAAAAAAACATTTTTGGGCAAATAGCCAACGAGTTGAAATTAATTCAGTGCACCGTATATTTAGGTCTACGTGCATCACAATATAAATGTCCTACTTATGTCTTAAAACGTTGTTATTTTCAAGAGTATTTCCATCTGACATTCAAATCGTAGATTATTGTGAACTTATAAACCCGTTCTCATAAGCTATAAATCCAGACAGAATGTAGCTTTCGTAGTTTCAATTTATGATATGAATTGTATTTGTACGTGGGCTTTCATCATAATTTCATAAATAAAAACGAGGTATTGTTTATATTATTTATTGCACTTTTGCCTTATTATTTAGTTGTTTGATATTTTCTACAATGTCATATCCCACCTTGTTGTTGTTGAAATATCAGGGAAGTATAAACATTAAAAAATACCCCCTACGGGATTCATCTCAAATACAATTAAAAACTACGTTTTCTGACAACAGGAAATTCATAAAATTTCTAGAAAGAATAAAAAAAAAAATAACACTGAAATAATTTGTATTCAGATTTATACTTTTAGGAACTGTTCATTTCTGCTACTTTTTTGTTGTTGACATAAATGAAAAATAAATTAGAAATCTGAACAAATTAAAACTGCTATTCTTGGATTTATTCGATCTAGTTTATTCGATCTTAAGCATCTAAAGCCGGATTTCCACCAACAGCAACATTTGTTTGCTGAAACAAATTAGTAAAAAAGTTTGCTTGCCACATATGTTTCAGCAAACTTATTACGCGTTTTTGTGTCCAGAAACATGTTTTTGGAATCATGTGAACGATCTGGCAACAAAAAAACGTTATAAGTTTGCTCAGACGTCACGGTAGGCAAACTTTTATTCATTATTTGTTTCCGCAAACCATGTTGCCTCAACATTGTTGCATTAATCGGAGATCCGGCTTAAAGGAGGGTTAAAAAAACCAGAATGGGACGAAAATTAAAAACATTTAATGTGAATTATCATTTCCTCGAATTTCCTTAAACACAATTATATTTAAGGAAGTTTACCTCACTACACTACAGCAAACTAAAAATAAAAAGTAAAAACAACAGCTGCATTTGGGTATCTTTTCGTACACATTTCCACCAATATGTGAGCAGATCGTCAAGCCCTTAATAACTGCAATAAATATCATCTGCACTTAATTGTGTTTCTGTGCACACATATTTAAGGGTTTATATTGACATAAACCGAATTTTATACGAGCTACGAGTGTGTACTATTTAGGAGAGAGAGCGTACAACGTCAATCTAGAGACATGTACATAATGTGTTAAATCAAAAATCGACATCTCCATTAGTTGTTCCTGCATGGTGTGTAACCTCAGTTCAAAAAAAAAACATGTTTGTGCATACATGTAGTATATATGTAAAGGACAAAATAAAAGTCATTGGAGTGGCAAATGTGACACTCTGAATCATCACATTTGTTATCAGGCACCAATGAACTCAGTTTTAACACTGAAAGTTTTGAAAGAGCTTCGCAAATGTTTGGGAAGACTTGTGAATCTATTAAAAAATCTATCAAGGGTAGGCAAGGACGCTCGAAATACCGATTCTGTTCCCAATTCACCTCTCAGGCACAAGCGTGGGTCGCAACATATGCCACATGAACATGGATTTATCTAGAAAACGTGTACAGGAACGAACAAAATAATGGAAACACCAGCATTTCTTTCTTAATATGGTGTTGGATCACATGTTGCCTTCAATTACAGCCTCAATCCATCTTCAAACTACAGTGGAACCTCGCATAATGAGTAGAATTCGTTCCGGAGTCTTACTCGTAAAGCGAAACACTCGTTAAGCGAAACAATTTTTACCAAAGAAATACGATAATGCGTTCCATGCCGAAGAAATACTCAAAAATGGAAATTTTCAACAAAAAAACAACTAAAAAAAACGTTATGTGTAACATTTGTTCAAAGAAAAAGACATACATTCATACCTAATTCCTTTTTTACTAGAAAGCTGTCTAGAGACATTTGTTTTTGCGCCGACGCTTCAAAATTTGGTAAAAATGCGACACCACATTATCATTGAATTAATTTGTAGCGGATTCCCCTAACCACCTCCCTCGTTATGCGAAACGTCGCTCGTTAAGCGAGTCATTTTTTTACAATTTATATTGCTCGTTATGCGAATTACTCGTTTTGCGAGGTTCCACTGTATAGTGTTTTTCAACGCTTAAAATTGTCGCGGCACAACCACGAGGTACAGTGGAACCTCGATTTACGAACGTCTCTGTTTACGAACCATTCGATTTACGAGCACCACATGTTGTTTCCACTTCCAAGTTTTCATCTAAGATTTCAAATAAAATATCTCCGAGGTTTGTAATGGCAACAAATTGTTTCCATTATTTTGTACACTATTATTATTCTACATTATGGGGATCTATACTCTATACTGGACGACATTCTCATCAAATATTTGCTAAATGTGCACAAAGCCCCTTCTTTACTTTTTACACTAAACTTGATTTTCATCCACGTTTTTAGTAATTTTGGAGTCTGCATTCCTATTAGTGTCTGAAATCAAAAATAGTTGCAAATTTAAATAACATCTTTCTTATTCTTATCTAAGTTTTCTTATTTTAATCTAAATTCTTGTCAGTTTGTCTGTCTTTTGAGAAAGGAAAAAATAAACATGGATCGACAAAGAAACACGTTTTTTGCGGTAAAAATAATCATTTTTTTAAAAGTGATTTAGAGATGATACTTATTCAGGGTGTTAAATTTGGGTGTTTTGCCCAGGGCCACAAATATCCTCGCTACGTCACTGAGCATAATTCCCGACTTTTCAGATTTCCAAGGCTGCTGGACACCCTGTTATTGAACCTACAAGTCGTTGAAAGGAATCCTAATGGGGGGAAATTAATAACAGATTAACTTTATTGTCGATTATTGGTGCAATTCAAGCTGGCCAACGTCAATATCCCACTCTCACATTTTGAATTACTTAATCAGAATCATAAAATCAAAATCAAAGCATTATTTTCTTTTTAAAATAATTTTACCACATGCGGATACATAATTTAAAAATCGCCTTGAACGGAAAAACCGGTTAAAAGTTATCACTAATAAAAACCTGACAGCAACAAAACAAAATAAAATAACTAAAATCCTGAATTCAATCTAACTTAATTTGGCGTTCTGTGCGAGGTATAGCGACAGCTTAGCAATAAAACTAGCTAATTAATACATAAATCAAACTTGTCAAGAAAACTACTTCTACGACAAGTGTCATTAGACACACGTCTTGTTTATGTTTATGTTTGTATTTGAAAGTCCACCTGTCTATAGGTGGCTGAACAGCCTTATAGAGGCCATTCAAAAAGGACATCCTCAAGAGGGGGGTAGGGGGTCTGCTGGCATGTGGACACCATAAGGACAGGAGGGGGAAGGCCATTATGGACGTCCACTAATAATGGTATTTTTCAGTTTTAGGATTTTCTGTTTAATTATGTTTTAAAAGTCAATGAAAGGGGAAATGGTCACAGAAGAAATGTGTCCCCAGTCCCAAATGTAGTTGAATTTTTAAAACCTCGGGAAAGTCGGGAATTATGCTTAACTTTGTGTTAAAACACCAATTTTATGCTGGAATTTCCCTTCGAGGTCAGGAAATTTCAGTTAATCCGACAAACCTGGAAAAATGTCGTGGAATTGGCAGGGAGACGGGTTTTTAGAAACTTAATAAGATGGGCCTTTGTATGTTCCAACACATTTTCTAGACACCCTACTATTAAAAAAATTGAGGACGTCTATGGGGGAGTCAAGGGCTAAAATGGACACCATGTGGATTTTTGAAGGAATTTCTGGGACGTCCCCTTTTGAATGGCCCCATATAGATCCATATTATGCCCACAAATGGCATTTGATGTCTATGTATGGAAGAAAATGTGGACACAATGTATTAATACGGCACAAAGCAGTGTTTTTTCAACCGATGTGTTGCGGCACACCCATCTATATGTCATTTACGTATTTTCCCCATACATGTCCAATTTCTGATATATCCATTTATGTGCAATATACAAAATTCCTCATCTGAGATCTTTGCCTTTGATTTGCATGATTGTGTAAAGTATTTCCGATTATTCTGGTTTTGGATAAACTGTTAGTACGATCGACTGTTTCATAATTAAACAACTCACTATTTCGATGATTTAAAACGAATAAGTTAATAACTACAATAGTTCAAAATTAAAAGTTCTTCTGAGGCAATAGCAATTATTGATTCCACGGTTAAGATTTCAGAAATAAAAAGTAAGCTATATATGATGATCTGAAACGGAAAAAAAAGTTGATTTGAAATTATACAAAACCGTATTTTGGATTCAATTTAAAATTTTCGAATATTTAAATACACTTGAGTGTAAAAAAATCGACTCACCTAGTATATGAATCAAGTAAAAATGTGGATTTTTTTCTCAGCAAACAAATGTCCGACTTAAAATCTGAAAAATGTGTTTTGTAGACAATTTATTCCTGTTTATAATTCGCCTAGTGTGAAAGGGATTTCTGCCGAATTTCTTTGGAGAATAGCCCACAACTCGTGCGGCTACTTTGGGTGGAGTGGTTATTTTATCGAGAAACCATTAATTAACTAAATGTCTGGATATGTGTTCATTAAGCTCTGATAATCAAATTGCATTCAGAAACACTTGTAGCCACATGGGTACAACGATGCATATGGCATAAATAATGAAAATTTGGGTTGCTTTAAGTTCAACATTTCTCGCCGCAATAATGCATCAGGAATTTTATGCAAATTAGGCGAATAAAGAGGAATAAATTGTCTACAAAACACATTTTTCCATATTTAAATCGAACATTTGGCTACTGAGAAAAACATACTTTTACTTGATTCATGCAGGTGAGTCGATTTTTTTGCACTCAAGTGTATATTAAGAGTTTCTCAATCTGCATTCCCTGATAATCGGAAAATTTACTTTCTATAGGGTATAAGCCCAGAAGTCAGGGACATTATGGGAAGCAAATGGAGTCCCAACTTCTTGACTTATGCCCGGCAAAGGGCGGTGAACTCCACATGTTGTTTTGACAGTTATGGGGGGGGAGGTCGATCAGGTTAAATAGATAACCGATGTTGACAAGTTTAGTGAACAGAAAACCAGTTAGCCCTTTCATGAATCTGCCCCTCAACAGCCTCGTGTTCAGTGCCCTTCAGCAAACATCAGCAACACATTCACCACGTTCAATATTATATGCACTTCAAACCCAGTCTGACCAGCTTAATTAGGACCTATACCGAACGGCGTAATGTCCAAACGAACAGTTACACAGTAGATACCAATAGCTCACTTTAGGATGAGACTAGACTCAAGTTCGCGTTTGAGAGACGAGCAAGGGCGTTATTAGCGTCTTACCATCTTCTTATACTCCCTCTGTCCGGGTGCAATCGTACCCGGCTTGAGCAACGGACGACGGGGTTGGAGGTGTCTCAAGTACCGGAACCTCTGATGGGATCTCACAGGAAATGCACCCAGGAGTCGTCCGTGGGCGACGGCTGATATTGCTGCTCCGCGAAGCACTGAAAGCAATAATTCTGGCCGTAGTTGTTGTCCCAGAACTCGGTGTCCATCGTGACGTACTTGACGGCGAACTGCAACCGTTCTCCAACTTTGACCTCGTCGGCGCTGAGCACGGTGGCGAACTTGTCCGAGAAGCCGTCGTGGGAACCCTGCACGTACTCCGTGTCCGCGATGTGGACGGTGGTCCATCCGTCGAAGGTGTAGCGCACGGAGACGCTCTTGTGGAAGTCCAGGTTGAGGACACGGATGACGAGCCTCACGCTGGCGTCGCCGGCAAGCACGGCACTCTCCAGGCACACACTCTGCCGGCGAAGCCTCTCCACAAAGTCGGACAGTGAAGCCGGCTGCGGGAACACGGGCACCAGGTTTCGAGCCACCCTGGGGGGAACGAAATCCGGCATCCGATTGCTCGGAGGGTCTCCTTCCTCGTCCTCATCGTCCGAGCGGGCAGCGTCCTGCAGGTCGACGAAAGCCGAGCTGGGTACGGTGGGCAGGTCGTCCAGGAACACGTGTTTCACCGCCTCCAAGTCCAGGCCCATGGCATCGGCGAAGCGTACGATTTTCTTGCGGTTTGGCGTCCCCGGCGGCGTCTTGCCCGTCTTCAGGCTGGAGCTCCGTCTCACCCTCCCGGGATGCTCGTCGTCCGGGGTGGGCGACAAAGACGAATCGTAGCCGTTGGTTGCCGGCGACAGGTTCACGTTCACCGTGAGCTGCTGGTGTGGGGATGAGGATGAGCTTGGGGAGTCCGAATCAAAGTCGAAATGCTCGCGGAGATTCAGGATAGTTGGTGGTGGGGAGACACTCACCTGGCACACGGTCTCCTCACTTTCACGTACCGTTTCTTCGTGGCTTCCACTCGAGGGATCCTCCTCCTTCTTGCACGAGGCTTCTTCGTTTCTTTCTGGCTGACCGAGGGCAGAATCCTCGGGATTCGGGATTGAAGATGGCGACTGGGACTCACATTCCTGGCATTCCAGTCCTTGACTTTGGCGGCCATCTCCGTTCTCCCGTTGCTGATGGTCATGGAAAGGCTCCTCGCTACAGGCGTCGGAAGATTCCAGAAAACTCCGAGAGTCGTCGGGAGATTCCCTCGGATCCGCGGAAGATTCACTCGCGTGCCGCATATCCTTATCGTTTTGTGCAGGAGCCTGAATATCAGCGCTTTCGTCGGGCCTCACCCTCCGCTGTGATGGGCCCTCGACACTCGGCATGACCTCACACCCCCCCGAATCGGTGTGGATGTCGTGTTCCACCTCGGCAACGTCGTCCACCTCGCTGCTGGCTAGTCTTTCGCCGTGTAACATCGAGCCAGTTTCTTCTTGGCGGTTGTCTTTACCGAGCAGTCCGGCCTCCGATACGTAGCCACATTGACTTTGCCCTTGGACAAGGCCATTCGATTCGCGCAATTCCTCGATGTCGTCACTCGGCCCTCCAAACTTTTCCTCCTCTTCTTCTTCTTCTTCCTCGGCGGACGATTCGAGTTGCTCCAGGGTCGCTTGCTCGACAATAGTTGTAAGTTTACGTACAGGAGAAGTCGGACTATTGACCATGGAACATTCGGGCGCCATTACGGATTGCGGGAAATGTTCTGGAGGCGACCACGGGTACAGATCCGCCGCGTCTTCGAAATCGTGTAGCCCGAACAATTCGTCGTCAACTTCATCGTTGTCCTGCTCGGTGAGCACGCTAGAAACGCCAGAAATACAACCGGACTCCTCGTCCCCGTTGGCGGCATCCAGGTTTCTAAGGTTGGAATTAGTGAACTCCAACGTATGCTTGAAATTGGAACACGCGAAGCAGCGTTCCAAATGAGGATTGGAACGTTGTGCCGCGTGCTTGCGTTCCGAATCCGGATTGGAACAGCAGCCGTGACGTAATCCGGCCTCGGCGCACGTGCAGGCGTGTTCCAAATGGGGATTGGAACGCTGGCTGGCATTTTGTCTAGATTTCGGTTGTTTTGTAACTAGATTTTCCAACTTGTAATTGACCGTGAGCGCAGGATCGTCTTGTTCTGCCGGGCTCTCGGGACTAGATATGTCGAAGTCGAAATAGAGTTCATCCTCGCCGTGTTGTGATAAGAAACTATCGGCCGGAGAACCGTGATGGGGAGCCGAGATGAGGTGCGTCTTCTCGTTCTCTATGCAGCGGATGGATGAAGATGAAGATGTCTGCGGTGCGAAAGGGTTAGTAGGATGAATCGCCGCCTCCTCCTCAGCCTCTTCCCCATCTTCATCCTCGTCATCTTCGGCGGCCAACCGTCCGAGCGATTTCAGCTTTGTGTGAAGGCTTTTGGCGAAAGCCTCGGCCCTGCTCTTGCAATTCATCAAGCTGAGAGTGTGAAAATGGCAAGGCAAAGTCCAAGCCGCGTGATTGCGATGAGATTGCTGTTGCTGCTGCTTCTGCTGATGTTGCTCTTCGGCCGCACTCATACTAAAAATAACTCTTGGAAAGTGCGACGTAATAGCGAACAGGCAGCCGCAAACGAAATGTCCATAAAATTAAAGGGGAAAAGACGAGAGAACAAACTGGATAGGAGCACAGTGTTGGAAAAACGAAATCGGGCCCCTGGTACGTGGTTTTCAGTGCATTTCCAACGCCACTGCGCAAACGGCGAGCATTGAAAGCTCGCAGAGGTCACCTTCATTGGGAAAATACAGGGGGAGAGCAAAATCTGCTATTAAAATCCCCCCAAAAAAAACCGATAATCAAGATTATCGTCCTCAACTCGGCATTGGTCGTATAAGCCGCCAAGTTTAAACGTTTAAACGTCGAGGTATCCTGGGGATGCTAATTTTATAAAGGGGGACATAACCTACTTTTTCCATGATATATAGTATACAGATTCAAAGGGGGTCATCCACAAAGGACGTCCGGAATTCTTGATCCCCTTCTCCTCCTTTTCGAACTTCCCAAAATTAACTGAATTTTTTTTAAAGATTATTATATAGTAGAACCCCAATTATCCAAAGTAGTGTGTAATAAAAAAATATAACTGGCCTTTATTTTAAAACAAGAGGTTGCATCGATTAGCACAAGGCAGTATACACGGGGAAAGGGATTTTGGGAATCCCCCTACCCAAAAAAAAAAACATTAAACTTTTTTTACAACTTTGAAACTTAATCGACTAAATATAAATGGAGAACTGCACTTTTCCATTTAAAGTATGATTTTTCTGCTATAGAAATGTTAAATTTAGCATTTAAAGTGCGATTTCTCTAAGATAAAAACGCAAATTTTTAAAGTATAAAAAGTATAAACAATCAGCACAATACCATGAAAACAAAACAAAATAATAATAATACGAACATAGAGAAGAAAGGTCGCATTACGAAAATATTTTGACCTCACAGACTCAGTTTTAGAAACCCGATTTTAGCCTGAAATCGTGTCCTTTTCTCAATCCTATTTTAAATAAAGAAATACTGCATTAATTTCAAGTTTTCAGCTGCTGTATAATGATTATAAAACCATGCCAGATAGGACCTAGATAGATAAATACTTGTCGAGATTATTTAAAACATGATTATTTATTTCTCAACTTTTACTACAGTATGCATTTACCTTAAAACCTTCAAAACTGTTGATTTTGGTCGATATATAAGACAAGTACAAAAAACGGTGTCAATAACGGATATAATTATAGTTCTACATGACATTAATAAGCAGAATCCTGACAACAAAGTCCGGTTCCATGGAATTGGCAATGAACATCACGTTTGGGTCAAGTGATCTGCCAAATATGTTGCACATTTCGAAACCGCTGATGGAAGATTTAAAAACAGGATAATTTACTTTTAAAGCAGTTAAGTTTTGAAAACGAGGCCATTTTTCCATTAGGCAATTTAAATGTGTACAAACAAACTCATTTAAATATACCTAGTTAATGGTGTTTTTCACAAAAATAATGCTATCATTAAAAGATAAAAATTGATAAAATACAATATGCTAAGCAGACATGCAAATGGTCATACACTGTGAGTCATAAAAAAGTAGAACCCAATACTAAATCCACATTTTTGTGAAAAATGCTTTGATTTAAATTAAATTTGGCTCTAATATAGAACAATAGTGTAGGTACAAAAATGAATTATAAAATGTGCTGAGAATGTTCTCCGGTGGCCTTTACGGGAGCCTGGAGTCTAACGCGCCATTTATTGATTGACGAATCGATTATATGCCGATCAAGTTCGATCCAAGTTTTCTTCATTCGTAGTTTTGAGTCTTAGATATTCTTAATCTTCGATTTGTAAACCTTTTCTCGGAGAACTCCCCAAATTTTGTAGTCCACCGGAATCGAGTCCGGACTGTTTCGTCGCCAGTGGTTGGGTTCGACGAACTGCGACGTTTCTGGTTGCAGCGGTCTTGTTCAAAAACGAAAAAATCCGAGGTTTGTCGCATGTCTGGGACAAGTTTTTTGTTCCTGCACTATTGTTTTATGTAATTGCCAAATTTCATTAAAATTGAAGCATTTTTCATGAAGTTTTGATTTTTTTTTATATTGGGCTCTACTTTTTTATGACTCACAGTGTATACAACAAGTAGATGCTACATTGTCGAATCGTGCATAGGAATTTTAATCCACTTATGTTTGGGACCTACCTCTTATTAAGCATTGTTTTTATGCCAAATACTAATTTTCCTACATCCTCCTTTTCAGCCCAGTGCACACAACTGTTACAACCCAAATTTGCTAAATTTATCCCCGCAAAAAAGGTGGATTTTCAAAGATTTATATTCTCTCATTCTCACATGATATAGGGGTGAAACATTTAAACAAACATTATCACCCCAATTCAACTTTAAAAATAGATTTTCGGATGGCGTTTTAAGTTCAAATGTTATTTACAGTTTCTCGCCACGTTTGCATGCAAAAATACCGCATCTAGACAGACCAGACCATATCGCCGGTTTAACCTTCCTCGGCAAAGCACGGCCGTGAAATACGACTGAGATTTATTTTAGAAATACTGTTGATATAAGGGCTTTTAAAGCCGACGCCGGCGGTAGAGTGGGTTATGTGCTTGCCTCTCGATCCTAAGATGCGGCTGTTCGCTCCCCTGTCGAGGTCGGAGGGAATTTTTACAGATGGAAGAAATTCCCTAAGTGGCGGCTCTTTCGGATGAGTTTAAACCAAGGTAAGGGTGTTGATTGTCACACTTTAGAAGACCCCTCGAGAAGGGGTGGAAGTCCCCCCTCGTAGGCAAATTTCCAGGTAGGTGATGAAGGCTTATCCCCATGCATTGGTGTTTAGTCTTAGTTGCAGAAATAGGCAAACATTAAAAATCGATAAACAAACAAACAAACCAGGCTTTTAAACGTAAACCGCAGACCGCATTCACATATTGCGCTCCTAATAAACAGGATTTGACAGATTACATACGCGAGTTGATCAAAAAACTATATATATATATTTAGAAAAATAATAAATATTTTTATTGATTTAGCGAAGAGTTTTATACACGGCTAACGTGTTACATGATAACGTGGTATCACACGCTAAAATTGACGAGCTTTGCTAGAGATTTTTACTCGGTATCTTAAGTTCGGATAGCTTTCTTTGGCTGATGTCCCTCGATGACCAGCGGAGCAGATTCGTAGAGCTGGCCGATCAACACCTGTTGAAGAAGTTGTTATTAAGCTTAAGCGGCGTTTCTTTAGTGCGACGAAAAACGAATTTCAGAAATTGTGTTGTAACAACGCAAAGGACCGCAGAGACCCTTTTGGGTTTAAGTGGGTTATATCTATCGGTGTTTGTCGTAATAGAAATTAAAACAGGTTTTTCATCATCGTTAAATTGAACATTTAATTCAACTGTTGATACGAATCTCTATCGAGGGTTTTAAATGTTTACTTCTCTAGTAGTTGTTAGGCATTAATACTGCATTAATAATCGAATTTCTGTCAGATTCATTCAACGCGTATTTCGAGAAAGTGCGGAAAATGTCTACGCATTAACTCCGGTTCGCCTTATTTTGGAATATTGCGCTACTATTCGGAACCCTCACAAGATGGTTCATATTCAGAATATAAAGATGGAGCCACTAGTTTTGATTTTCAGCAACACCACATTGAAAAATCACGATTTTCTGACATTTTGACGTGGAAATCCTTTATGTCTACCAGCTGCACAAGGGGTATTATGTATGGTGCTGGTAACGTGAAATTGATCGCTCATAGTGAGTGCGTGGCATAATTATCTACGACAAACCACCCTAATTATAATTTATAATCTATTCATAACTCTGATACTAAATCTTTTTTACGTCTGCAGTCTAAAACGATTTTTACCTGACGTTTGATCACATCCAGATTTCGTAAACCATAGCCGTACAATTCCTCTATCTTTTCGGCATCTTGTAATCCCTTGTTTTCTCTGAACGCGTCCTTCACACGTCGTAATGCATACATTCTGCAATCGACAATTAAAAACATTTAATTAAATATGTTCAACTAGAGCTAAATTTGAAGTAGCGCATCAACGACGCATATAACACCAAACCCTTATCCTCAATCGTAAGGCTGCTATTAAGAATAATCAAATTTAAAATTATATACAAGTGTGTCATTTTAGATAAGGATTAATGAACTGCACAGATAAGGTTGCAAAATTATATACAACTTTTAAAAGGTGTCACCCTTTTCTTTCCTGTGAGCAACTACGTCCGTGGGCGGTTCAGACATACGAAGATTCCCCGTGAGAAAACATCCTAGAACTTCTAAGATGTGGGATCACAACCCTATCATTTGCAATGGATCGGGTTTACGAAAATACTCACAGTTGAATGAGGGAGGTTTGGGTGGGGGTGAGAATTGTTTTTGGTGGCTTGATAGATCAGCAAGGGCATCTGCTTGCAGTTCTTCACTTTGAAATGGTAGATTTTTAAAAAATTAATATGCAAGTTTGAAAATTTTTCGTTATTTTGCACACGCTGCCAGCAGGTGGCAGCATGAGATAGGCAAGTTGTTAGTGCAAAAATTCAAATAATAATTTAATTTAAAAAAATCTACTATTTAACTTGAAAAATGACACGATCGGTACCTTGCTGATTTATAAAGCTATTTTAAACATTTTCTATTTTTATTTAATCTTTTTTTGTTTGCCTGTGACTGTGAGTGTCTTTGCAAATTTTCCCATTCAAAGAGATAGGGCTGTAATCCCCCTAAACAATAGCCAATTAAGGTTTTTAAATTGTCCCGTTTGGCTGACATTATTTACGCAACAAGTATAAACGGCCAAACTCGTATGCGTTCAACTCCCAATTTAAACTGTATCTCAATTACTAAAAGATACGAATATGTATGATTTTGGAGAATGGAATGTATTTTCATAAGAACAAAAGAGCCGCAGACAAGTGATGGTCAATGGTCGCGTTACTATTAGTCGACAGTTGGTTAGATACGATTCTCGACAACCATCATTAGTCACTACATGATTACACGTTTAATTACCTGTAATTATAAGTGGAAAATTTGCCACTTTCTCTCAGCAATCCCCGATACAAATTTAAAATCCGAGAACGCGACGCCATTTTTAAATAATATAACGTGCTCGCGAGCTGTTCCGGCGTGCAAAACGAAAAAAAAACAAAAAACACCCAATGACGTCATCGTTCGGAAATGATGTAATCCATGGCTTCGAAGTGGGCAGAATTTCCGTCGTGACCTCTTCTTGTTTCGGCAACAAAACGACGTAGGAAAGTGCATAATAGACGATGATTAGCGGCGTTTAAACATCGAAATCTGTTTCTGGGAATGATTATTAGCACGACTGGAATTGGCGGGGAATGTTGCGAAAACTCGCCCAACATTCTAAAACGTGAATTAGATTAGGCATCATCGCTGGCTAAGGGGTCACTTAAAATGGCTGTGACCGAAGTGAAACTGTGTTTAATTGGGGTGAGTAACACTTACTATTTCTTCCCCTCCATCAATTGGGCGTTGAATTCTAGTTGGATGAGTAAATTGAATAACCCTTCGCTTTTTATAAGGACTCCGGAGTCGGCAAATCCAGTTTGGTGCAAAGATTCGTTCATGACACTTTCAATCCCAACTTGGAAAGCACAATTGGGTAATTATGCACTTTATTAACACCATATAAATTTAACCCTTTTGCTCCCGATGGGATGGTTGAATCATTTAACCTTGGCTGTAATCGTCTTTTATCGAGTATTCTTTCTTTTGAAGACTGTCAACTGGAAGTACACGTACACGTAAATTATTGCTCTAGTAGCAATGATAAATTAATAAATAAACAAAGGCAAGATAGTGTATGGAAAATTGACGATGTGTATCAGGATGTGTTAAGGACTACATATTAGCAAACAGGACATGTTGATTTTAAGTGTTTTATCCTCTTTATATCACTATTATACAGTCAGGGTTCCCCAGAAAGTAAAAAAGCTTTTCAAATTCATCCTGGAATATTTCAGACAAAGACTATGCTGACAATAATTTGTCAACAACTTGTTAAGCCATGATTAGAAAACATTAAATTCATGTTTCATGTTTTTTTTTTTTTTTTTACTATTTTACTACAAATAAATATCTTTGTTAAGTAAAAACAAAATGAAGTGTACATTTTTCATAGTCATGGAGAAATTCCAAAATTTCTTGAAAAACCATGGAAAGTCAAGGAAAAGCGAAAACCAAGATTGTAATTATGGATTAAGCTAATCGTGAGTTAATGCACCAAATTTCCACGTTTTGTTTCAACCAAGATTTTGAAAATAGAACGGGTCATCGACAATTGACTTAAGTGAATAAAGTTCAATCTGTCAATTGTCATGTCTAATCTCAGCAGACCCATTTTTTTATTTGGGTCACTTTTCCTCAACAAATTAAATCGGGGGAAAGGTCACTACAATAAACTGTCAATTATTTTCCATTCCTCAGAAGCTTTTGGCAATAATAAACACTAGACAATTAACCGACTACTGTATATGCAGTAATTGGCATTTGTTCAGAAGATTTATCAAAATAAATAGTTGGCAATCTGATATAATAACTTTGCCAGAATGTATTTTGAACAATTTGACAAAACAAAACTTATCAAATCTTGCCAAAAACCTTCCCCATTGTCAAAGCTTATTTGTACCCGGAACCACTAGGAAATCGGCGAGTAGCCACTCTGTACTCGCCGAATACTAAATAAAGTGAACATTTCTCAACCATCTCGAGGGCAAAATGCTCTACAAGTACTAACGATATCTTTAATTTTTGTTTTATCAGGGCCTCGTTTATGACCAAAACCTTAATACACGACAGCCGGACGTTCAAATTTCAGATATGGGATACCGCAGGACAGGAAAGGGTGAACTGCATTAATTATGCGCTAGTCCGAGAACGTAGAAAAGAAACATACGTTTAACGTTTTTACCTTTTTTTCGGTTTAATTTAGTATCGTGCCCTCGCGCCGATGTACTATCGTGGGGCTGGAGCAGCTATCATAGTCTATGATGTCACGCAAGAGGTAAATTTGCGGTTTTGAGATGCCAATCCTCGTTACGAGTCTCCTGAAAAAGATCTCGTATGTTACCAGCAATCATAAAAGCTTTCCGATTTTAAACACAAAAATTAAAAATGACGAAAACCTTCGCAGACACGTTTAACCGTTAAATCACGAGGCGTGATCATTACATGTATTAACGTTAGTTTTGGCTTAATCTGGATTTTTACCGTTATTTAAGCAATCGTTCCAGTCCGTAAAGAGCTGGGTGCGGGAACTAAACATGCACGGTTCGCAGAACATCATTCTGGCGATAGCGGGCAATAAGTGCGATTTGGAAGAACGACGCGAAGTTTCTTTAAAAGGTACGATATCGAGTTATATGTTCTAGATGCCGTTGGTCATCGAATGCTTACGATTGTTTCTTCCTACTCCGATAGATGCTCAGATTTATGCAGAATCCATGAATGCGATCTTTATGGAGACTAGCGCCAAAACTGCTCATAACATCATCAATCTTTTTCGAGAAATCTGTGAGTAGGAAATTTTATTTTAGTCGCATGATCCATTTGAAAAACAATGTCTCAGATTTTTTTTCCTTAATACGTTACTAATCCATAGTTTAAACGTCTCGGTAACGTTAAAAAAATTCAAAATCGAAATTTACGAAAGAGCGAAACATTGTCAAGGTTGCATCGATGTCTCGATACAACCTTGAATCCGTAGATGCTTTGATTCGCCTCTCATCATGACTTTGCTTTAATCGATAATTTCTCCTTCGAACAGGTTTTCGGCTAGATGCAAAAAAGAGCGGTGAAGGCAACGAGAAAGCGGTGCGCCTCGGAGTGTCTCCCGAGCACGAAACGCGCGGAACCAAGTGTTGCGGCGGCACCAGCCTATCGCGGTCCAATTCCAATCCCGCTAGGGAAACCAGCTGAAAAAAGGTTGCCGTTAGGCTTAAAACGAACGGCCGGTTAATTTGTCTCTATTGAGACACTGACTAAAAAAAAAAAAGCACGAGATTATTCGACACCGAAAAGGAAGAGGGCCAAATGAAAATGTACACTTACTAATAACACGTAATAATACTAGGCACCCCAATTGGTGTTGGGAATCATTAAGACAAATTTAAAAACTGCTTTTAAGGTGACCGTAACTCGAATACCTGCAACGTAAAGATTGCAGGTAACGAAACGCGATTCAACCTTAGATCCAAGTATTTGCTCGACCCCAAAGACACTCAAAAACATGGTTTCGAATAACCTCCGCAATGCTACAGTTAAAAAGACAAAAAATTAGTTATCACTTTTGTACTGGAAAACAAATGGATTTTTATGAGAATTAGTTTGAATACAAATCGTGGTATCCTCGAAAATATGGGCAAATTGAAAATTTTGAAATAAACATCTGGGGATACATTTTTCCAACTTGGATGTTATCATGCTCTAACTAATTTAATAAACACCGATGCATGCTGTGATAACCAAATTTTGTATTATTGTAATAAGCATCGACACAGAATGTATTACAGAGATGAAAAACTACCAAAATCTTGTTATTTCAACTATGTCCGAGAACATTTCCTCGGCCACGATCTTCCAGATTTATTTTTCAACACATACAAAACTATGGCTATAACCTCATTGATTTTGAAATAATTTTAGTATCCAGTTGCTCAATACGGCCGAATGAAATAAGAGCATGTTACTGAGGAGAAAAAAAAACAGATGTAAGTTATACCGTTGTTGTTGTTAATATTTGGGAGCCTTTATGAGAAATTCTATATATATTCTTGTATTATTTAAATGCATTTTGATTAGGATAGGTCGTGCGAATGCGGGATTATTTAGTATTTACCGTATTTTTTGTAACGAGACTCGAATTTTGTTGACAAGATGCATTTATATTGCTATTCTCGACGGCACGTGTCTAGTATTTAATATCGACTTATTGTATATTTATCGACAATAAATTAAAAATGAGCAACTTTCAGATTGGCAATTCATTGTTGCTTTCAAATTTATCTTTAAGGATCTATCGAGGTGTCCAGTCAACTGGAAAGGTGCTTAAAATTCACGATAAGTCCCACTCGATGCTGGAATTTCTAGCAAATGGAAAATTTGATATAGAAAACGTTAATATGTCCTAGGAAAAGGTCCTAGAAAATGTACGGGATATGCCTCGAAATATGCAACACAAAGTTACTGGACACCTTCATTCTAGTACAGAAAAAAAAAAATTGGCAAATAGCTTCGTGTTTCTTCGAATTTACATTACGCACAACTAAAAATAAGATCGTGTTGGCAAGCTCGCTTTCTTCAGCAAGTGGCACATTAAATTAATTAACGAAGGTATAAAACATGAAACTTTCAAACAAAAGAAAAAAAAACAAATATGTGTATGTATAAATATAAAGCAGAATTTGCTATAAAATATTAGTATTTTTTTTACGCTTTGGATTATTGCTTTTTTCTCGTATTGCGAGGTTCCCGCTAAAAATAAAACTCCCCATTCCTTCGGCGTTCAAATTTTGAACATCACTGCCGATATCAGGAATTTAGCTCAAATTATACCGTTACTGGGATACAATTTACGACCCTCGTAATGGCTGCGCCACACATGCGGTATTCGGCGATTCGCCCGAGTCAAAGCAGGCGAATATTTGCATATTGAAAAATTTGCTTCGGTACACATATTCGTACAGTGGTTTACGAGTAAAAGATGAAATTATACGAAAGAAACGATACCTTAATTAATTCATCGATCAGTTTTTAACAATAGAATTTGTGCGCCGAGATATAATTTTAATTATATTTGCGCCGAGTACAATTTATTGTTCCCGTAAAAACACTGCACTCTGCAAAACACGCATATGTGTATCTGAGTACTCTCCACTTAGTAAAGTTTACGTCAACATATTCTGCACTCGCCGAATTACGCCTGTGTGGCACCGCTTTGGACAATGGCCAAGTAAACAAATCGCAATGATAAAACCTTGGAAAAATCTCTACCGTTCCCTCATATCTATTGTTTCGTAAATAAGTTCAAATCAAATCGGACAATCTGCTCCAGACTGTCTAGACATCACTATGTATAGTAGCAGTACTAAGTTCGTGATCAATTAAAACGTTATTACAATGTCCGGAACTGGCATATGTTACATGAATGTCCATAACCAAAGTTCATGTCACGGTTAAAAAATATAAGTTAATCTATGAAACAAAAACCGTCCAACAGGAGTAATTTCCAGTTTTTACCATTGCAATTTACTTGAACTAAAATCCACGTAAGTTCTCCTTGCTTTCTGGAAAACTCAGAAAAACGAAAGGATAACATCCTTTATGATTGAGAACACATTTGAGTATCATGAAAAAAAAAATATTAAATTAAATATGATTGCAATTAAAATAATAAAAACTATAAGCGTTAAAACATTCAAAATAACAATATAACTAAATTTCGTTGGCAATCGCTGCACCGTTAAATATCTGATCACAGGGTTATTATTATTTTTTTTTTTGGTTTCCACCAGGATTTGGCATTTGGATTTTGTCCGCTGATTTTTGTGGCTAATAAAATGACGTTTTGAGTGACCGCAGTGCTGTTCGAAAGAGTTCGGCATAAGCTCGCGACTACGTTAGTTTCGCACACAATTATTAAACTAAAATGGGCAAGATGCAAAATTCCACCAAAAAAGAAACAAAGTAGAAAAGTCTAAACAAGCACTTTGATCATTTGAAAAGTCACCCCATTAACGACAAAAAAGAGGAACGAGCGCTATCCGAAGGTGGAAACCAGACTAAAACTGTACTCGTATTGAAAAGAAATGCGCCTGCAATTAAATTTGCACATTTGGCAGAAATCATAAAACACCTTCGTATTGGCAAGTTCATCCTCGATTCGGACAAAGTTCGAAACTGAGGTATCGCGACAACTACAGCGGTGGCCGCAGCGCTTTCTCACTCACGACACTTGCGGGTCCTCGTCCTCTGCATCCTGACTTCCCCACGACCCGGCTCGGTGGCTCAGGCTACTTCCGTTGGCCGAAAAAGGGTTGGACGATGACGCGCACTTCATGTAGGCGATGGGATCAAAGAAATCCGGACTCTACATTTAGAAGAGTGAAAATTAGGGAAAGGCGTTAAATTCGGGCGATGATTAAGAGGGCTGGCCAGCTGCACCGAGCTTTAGTTTTTATCGAATACGTCCTTCATCTTAATACGACTTTAATAATTGGCATATAGGTGTTAAAACAACGTGTTACGGGAAATAGTTCGGTGGAACTGGCCATCATTATAGAATAGTAAATATAACTTATTAGTTCACAAACCCATTTGAAAGCAAGTCCTAGTTGTAAAGCAGTTTAGGAAAAACAAACAAAAAGAGATTTTCAATTCAACTCCGAACCTCTTCATTTTTTGAAAATTCTTGTTACAGAAAAGCGGAGTTTCCCCAATTTATATGTGAATATAACAAGCGAGCAAAAAAACGATCAAAACCTCATACCTTGTTCAAAATGGAAGTGTACTCGAGGATGATTTTCGGAAGATCTTTGGGGATGGATCGTGAATACGGCGACTTTGCGCACTGCAAGAGGAAATCTCTCGTGTAGACGTACGCCAGTTTGGATCCGTTGAGCGGGTAGCAATCCACCGCTGTCGCCGCCGGTTTGTACACCTTCCCTTCGAGGTTGTCGTCGCTGTCGTCTTCGTCTTCGTCCTCGTCGTCTTCGATGGCCAACTTCTTGTACGCATCTTCGTCGGATTCGGGGGTCGAATCGTGACTCGGGCACCGACCCGTGATCCGCGACGACTTGCTGAGGCGGTGGCCGTTGCGTTCGTTCCAAACCGCAGCGGGCTTCCTGGCACTGTGGGAGTTTCCGCCGTGCTCGTCTTGCGGAGCGAACGCGGAAGTGAGCTCGGGAAGGTCGCTCGTAGATTGATCATCTTCGTAGTCGGTAAAATCTTCGTCTTCGACAGACTTGAAATAAAAACGCGAAACCCTCTCACGGAGATGTTTCACAAAAATCGCATTATTTTTTTTATATACGATTGGCATCCTCACCTCGTGTAATGTCCGTTTGGCATCGCCAGCAAAATATTCCTCAAGCACCAATTTTGCAGTCTAAATAAAAACGAGGTTATTATTTATCAAACGTACGAACAGAACTTCGAATAATTCCGAATAACCAGCCTACCCTAACAATGTCCAGTCTGCTGCCTGAGAGCTTGAGGGTACCATGGCCCACGTTAACAGTGTACTGGTACTCGCCGATCGACGCATCGTTCATGGAGAAACTGTGCATCAGAGACGGTCGGCCGAGGATTTCACTGTCGCATCTTTGAATGATATTTCTCACGTTCGAAGAAGATTCGGACGATTGCAAGGGATTTGGTCTATCCTGTTAAGGAAGAAGATTCTGAGAACCATCGTTGCCGAAAGCGGTTAATCGATTTCAGGATTATTAAGCACGCGATTCACTTGCCCTTATCGGAGACGTGTTTCGCCGAATGGTATCCTCAACGAGTTGCCTAGCACGACTGAAAAGGCAAAGGCATAACAAAGATCAGATGAAGATGAAGAAAACAGGCAGTCGAACGAAAATACAATTTTTTTAAATGCCTAATTATCAACCGAGTTATAAAATACAATTTACCTAAGAGTAGGATGTAAGTTAAAATTAAAATCGCAAACTTATAAAGCTAGGATTTGTACTAAGATGTTCAGCCACTACTCCCCAAACTAATTATGCAACATAAATTAGTCAAAAGCACTACTGCAGTCTCAGCCCAATCTCAAGATGATCGCTAAGATCATTTTGACATAATTTGGTAAGATACATTGCGAGGCCATGTTGCGAACGAACGGCCCCCTCGAATACATATTTCTTTTGTTGTGCTATAGTAAAATACTTTTTTACCCGATGGAATCTTCGGAGGGCCCGGTAATTTGTACTAGTCTGTCTTTTGCTCCCTGCGCCACTGTGAAAAACAAATTAACACCAAATGGAGAGCAACAACCGACAAAACAATAGCAACGACAAAAAGGCCATGCACGGTGAACTGAAGCCGACGAGAAAGGCAAGCAGTTAAGCATCTCATCTCGACTACCGTGTTATTTGGTTAAAATTAAGTTTTAGTGTCAGTGAAAAATCGAGAAGCGCATTGCCTCGCCATACAAGCACGATTATGCCAAAAGCAAAAATGACGGAACTTGTTATTATTAAATTCACTTAATTTACTCTACTTATAGTAATAGAAACACGCCAGCGGATCGCAGGTTTTCCAGTAAAATAGTTATCCTGCTTGCCATTAAAATACGATTAACACTCACTGCAGCTAACAACAATTAGTAATACCGATTTACAACATCAACCGACAAACGACAAACCATAAAACTGTAATTAATCCCCATACAAATGTGTGAATTTTTAAGAAAATTGAGAATCACAATAAAAATGAACAAAAGATGGGGTACAAAAACAAACTCTCGAAGCGCAGTCGTTACGAACTTCTAATGTGACGACGGATCGTATCGGTGGATGCGTTAACTACGCCACCAATTTGTTTTCATGCCAAAATGCAGCAAATTCACAAAAAATTCTTGTTACGAGTGATTCGTTTTTTTGGCAAAACATTTTCAAATCACACGCCAGAGGCATGCTACTGTGCATACCTCTTTGAAAGGACACAATCGTCCCACTCAACTCCTCAATCATGTGCACTCTGCGGCCTTTAATTCCCATCACTTCAGAAGATCGCAGTAAATTAATAGACATTAAAAAATAATGAAGGAAAGAAAAGGGAAAAAAATTCCATCGATTTACGAGGTTTACCTTTTCCAGAGTCCGAATTTCGTATCACGATTTCGTCTTTGAAGTAGTTTTTTGCTGGTATCCTAAGTAATTAAACAAGGCAATAAAGTAGGCGAGTAAACAAGCTCCGTCAAGTTCTCAGATATATCGGCCACTATGAGGATGAAATCGAACAGCAAGTGGAGGCCATCTTGACCTGATTCAAATCTGCTTACTTTGTGGGTTTAGTGTATTTTCCGGAAGATTTCAAAACTTCTCCATGGGATAAAATGCTGGCGAGTTGTGGTGGAGGATTTGGGACAGTCATTAGTGGAAGCATGGATACGTTATTGGCAACCGAGTTGACAGACTGCAATGGCATGATATACGCAGAACTGGGCAGAGGCGACATTGGAGCGGAAGAGTTTGAAATTCTATCCATGCTCTAAAATGAACGAGAAAGCAGGGAATGTTGAAGGCGCGGATAAAAAAACAAATAAACAGCTACAACGACGAGTTAGTTTTGTATCCAATCACATACCTGAGCTTCGAACAATTTGCTTTTATAATAATTGTCCACGTTTTCGTTGCCCTTCCAGCCTGAAGCTCTCAATTCGATGATTTCGAGCAAATGTAAGCGGCTCACCGTATCGATGCGTTCGTCGCGCGCAACATTTCGAAGAATGTTAAAGTAGCGGTCTAGCTGCACTGAAATCGGTAAAAAAAAAAACATTTTGAAATGAGAATGCGGACCGGGAAAACTCAAAATAGTGGCAATTCCATATTTCGAACAGCTGTCGAATCTTGCTTTATTTTGTATAAAACTCACCCGTGTTTCTGCTTTCCAGGATGCCGCCATAATTCTTGAGATCGAGGCACACTTTCAATATGCTCCCATTGATAGAATTATCGATGTTCGCATTATTCAGATGTTTTATCAGAGTTTCCAGATCTGTGATAACTTCATCGCCCACTACAACAATCGAAAGAAAAATCCAAAACAGAAGTTTGAGATTTTGCAAAGGGTCTATAGAATAATGCAAATAACATCGGATATTACAAAAACGCTCACGCTCGTTTGTCGACGTAAGAGTAGGCGAAGTTCTTCCTTCGGTCATCCATTTGAGCGGCCGTGGCCTCTCCAACTTCCGAATGGACTTGTTTGATGATTTTGATGGCAGCATGGTTGACCTTTAAGGTTGACCCGCCCAAAGCCTGCAAAAATTAACAATTTTAGATTACAAATTTAATAACCATTTGAATTTGTGTTTGTTCCCTAAGGTACTGGTCATCCGGCTGCAGCCAATTAGGAGCCCATTAAAGAGAGTCTGTGGCATGAAGTTAAGACGCAAACAACATCATCTTTACTGGAAAAATATTTTTATAATATTAATTTTAACCACAACGGTTCCATGAATAAGTTATGGGAGCACACCCAGAGAACCCGAGTATATGACCCTCCGCAACATTCCCCACAATTTATAGTCATACTTGTCTTTCTTTGCTTAGTCACGAGGAATTTCTACACAAGGATTCGTCACTCTCACTGGTAAAAATGCAATAAAATAGGACGTATTTCTTCTTAATCATATCTTCAGAGATACAAACACCCAAATTGTAATTTTTGACAGTGTTGTTACAGAGCTACGGGTCACTATCACCCAAACGTGTCATCTCACTTTGATTTAACAATAAGCATATGATTTACCTGCAAGTGAACAAATCCCGTAACCATCCTTTCATTAATAATGTTAGAGCAAGAGTTTAACTGTTAATTTGAAATTATCTCGTAAGTAAACACGCAAGCAGCCCTATTCAGAATCGACAGTTGCGAGAGCCACACATAGTCCAACAAAAAAGGACACCTGACGTGAGAATACGAGAAATGGTCATAATTCACACAAGTTCACTAAAACGTACTCACGCAAACGGGAGACAGGAGTTCTTGAAAACGCACCAAAGAGCTAAATATACCCCGAGCAACAGAGAAACCAAAATAGAAAACCCTTCAACAAAATGCAGCTTCGCAAAAACTTTTTTTTTTCCTGTCTTTCTTACCATAACCTCCTCCGGCACGAAACAAACTGCGTCACTGGATCCCAAACAAAATAGTTTAGAAGAAATTGCTTTTAAGCTACCCTAGTTCTCATGATCCAGGCTAGCTCGGAATGATCTCACTTTTAATTTTGCCAACAACAAAAAAACCATAAAAATCAGGTCGAAGTTGATGGAAAAAACAAACTAACAGGAGCAGCAACAATGTGCAAGTCGGAGGCATTCACTCTAGTCAGAAAAAAAACCTCAAAAATATAAAATAGAGTATTTGCGGTAGAAAAGTTTTTTGTTCGTACGAAAAGCCAACGTCTTTGATAAAAACGCCCAAGTTCTTTTATAAATTATGGGAACAAGTAACAAAAATAAGGCCACCATACAAAAGTAATTCCCTTGGAGGAAAATGGCAAAATGATTTCATGACAATATACTTTAGAAATCCAAATTAAGGATTCGAACAAAAATGAGGCATTTAAATTGCCTGATATTTTAAAATTTATCTTTGTTGATGTAGACGAGGATAATTTAAATTTGTTATCAATTTTAAACTTTCCATGTCCCTTAAAACAACGAAAAACACAAACTGAGTCATAAAAAGGTAGAACCCAATAAAAAATCACAACTTGATGAAAAATGCTTCCATTTAAATGAAAATTGTCACTTACATAGAACAACAGCGTTGGAACAAAAATGAATTATAAAATGTGCTGAAAATGTTCTCCGGTGGCCTTTACACAAGCCCGGAGTCTAACCGGACTTCTTTGATCAACAAATTGATTATACGCCGGGCGAGTTCGATCTGAGTCTTCTTAATCCGTAGTTTCGAGTCTTATTAATCTTCGATTTGTAAACCTTTTCTCGGAGAACTCCCCAAATTTTGTAGTCCACCGGATTCGAGTCCGGACCGTTTGGTGGCCAGCGGTTGGGTTCGATGAACTGCGGCGTCTCCTGTTGCAGCAATTCAACTGTTTCTCGAGCACGGTGAGCGGGTGCACCGTCTTGTTGAAAAATGAAAAAATCCGAGATTTGTCGCATGTCCGGAACAAGTTTTTTTGTTCCTACACTATTGTTCTATGTAAGTGCCAAATTTCATTTAAATCTAAGCATTTTTCACCAAGTTGTGATTTTTTTTTATTGGATTCTACTTTTTTATGACTCACAGTGAAGACTCCGAACCATTATATGTTTGTTGCGAAAGTTTTCCGCTTTGAACTAGAAAGCAATTTCCATTCTGTATGTTGAAAATTGTGACAAAAAGATGTCAACAAAACATCCGATACATAATTATGTTATTAGAAACTTTACGGAAGTTGGCAGCAAGAAGTCATCCGTGTCCTTACAAAAAGAAGCATTCACCTGCAGGGTAACCTGGTATGAATCATCATCCTTTTAAATCGAAAAAGGGTAAAAAATGTAGGTTATGCAACTGCGAGATAGCGCCACTACCAAGGTGATGCTTGTATTGATTAACCTGCAGATAGTAGGCTAGCCTTGTATTTGCCCTTTTTTTTAGACAAACCAAAGGGTGAATGACCCACATGTACAAGTGAGATTTTACCAACGAGCGTATAATCTAGACAGTTATAAGAGCACCACCGTGGCTGACTGCTTGACCTAGGAAACGGCCATAAAATGGTTAATGACAGTAATTTTTAGTATGTTCGATGCAGGAAAGGCGTTGAATAGACTTAAAATTAGTCTCAAGTGATGTAATTGCTGCAACGAGAATGTCATGAGTGTTTATTGGACAAATAATAGCATGGAGATTTTAAAGTAATGACCAGTCATAATTAGATATAGTAATGCTTGGTTACAAAAACCACCTAATGATGCAAACTTTTTTTGAGCAAGTACTCGATAGTTTGATTCCAAAGTCTGTACTTCTCATTTTTGCAGGGGGCTAAGGCATGATTACACATTTAATAGTTTACTCGAATCATGATGCTATTATGTATTAAAGATTTCTTTCCTGTTTAGATTCGATGTCATATTCCTTATTGCAGAGACTGTGGGCCACATCAAACTCGCCAATAATGCTATTTATATATAAAAAAAAATCACAGCCCTCCCTGCATGTAATTTTAATGTTTGTTTGTTTGGTTGATTTTTAACGTTGGCCTATTTCTGCAACACGAGGGCTAAACACCAACGCCAGGGGACGGGCCTTCAACACCTACCTGGGAATTTAGCCTACGAGGGGGACTTCCACCCCCTCTCGAGGGGTCTTTAACGTGCAA
>JAQGAE010000948.1:0-27590 GCA_034696685.1 Julus scandinavius | reverse complement strand
GAGGCGGCCGGCAGGCAGATGGGCGGGATGAGATGTGGGAGTTATGGGCGGAATGTGACCCTCGCTGTTGCCCCGGGTTGACTAGCATTCCAGGGAAGGTTAACTGGGAAGCTCGGGTTGACAGAGAGGGCAGTCCGGGTTTCAGGGTGGACCGAGTTGGTCCACCGGTGGTTTTTCGTGCGCACGAGCTCGGGGCTTGAAAGAGTATGTTTTCGGGGCTGGCGGAGATGCCGCCCACGTGTTTATGTTACTGTGACTCTCTTAAGTTAAGAATAAAATATAATTTTATTTGTATCTCGTGCCTGGCTTCTTCTGTCATCGGGGTGACACGGTCTTTTTGGATGTAACATGGTGGAGGAGCAGGGTCTTGCGTGAGCTCCTATCGCTCCGCGACCTTCCTCGGACTTTGGCAACTCCCGCGATGTTGCCCCGTGTGCCTTTAAAGGGTGCGGCAGGAGCCGCATAAAACATTCTCCTCCGAATTTGGATTGACTTTTCCATGCTCCCGGAGTTTCTGTAGACATAAGGATGTTGATGGTATGACGGACTTTCTCGGTGGATGTTCTGGCGGGAAGCGCCCTCGTGGATGTTATGCAACGTGTTGTGGCGTCATCGTGCATGCGAGGAATTTTCGATGCAGTTGATGGCGGGATCGCTCTGCATTGGGATTGGTGGTTTTCCAGATCCGAACTGTTTGTGGCGGGGGCGCAAGTCGGATCAGCTGGCCGTGGAGGACCGTTTATTGACATTCATTGAAGATAAGCAGTTGCTCTGGCCTCGGAGTGGCCAGGCTTTAGGAGGAGGGTGTGATGACCCAGGAGGTCAAGGGTAAGGCGGCCGGCAGGCAGATGGGCAGGATGAGATGTGGGAGTTATGGGCGGAATGTGACCCTTGCTGTTGCCCCGGGCTGACTAGCATTCCGGGAAAGGTTTGCTGGTAAGCTCGGGTTGACAGAGAGGGCAGTCCGGATTTCGGGGTGGACCGAGTTGGTCCACCGGTGGTTTTTCGTGCGCCCGAGCTCGAGCTCGATAGAGTATGTTTTCGGGTCTGGTGGAGATGCCGCCCACATGTTTATGTTACCGTGACTCTTAAGTTAAGAATAAAATATAATTTTATTTGTATCTCGTGCCCGGCTTCTTCTGTCATCGGGGTAACACGGTCTTTTTGGATGTAACACTTTAATCCGTAAAGGCTACATCGTAACTTGCACACTCGATTGCTGTCATCTTTGAGTTCACCGTACAAGAACGTATATGACAAATAAAACTGTGTTAGTGACATCTTCTCCCTTGCAAGTATTGCAAAAACACTGTGAATGGTACCTGATATTGCAACCGAACAATGTCTGACTATAGTTGACGCCTTTTCTTTGATTAAATCCATTTATGACGAGTCAAGCTTTGAACTTCTCAACGAATATATCAGCGTTTGACTTGACTTTAAAAACCCACTCTGATTGTATCGCTCTCCGCCCATCGGCAGATCAACCAAATCCCAAGTTTCGTTCTCTTTGAGAAAATTCATTTCGGCCTCCATAGCTTTCTTCCAGTTGACATAATGCTTGCCACTGATAGCTTCTTCAAAAATTTCTGGGTCATCGATGTCTTGAAAATCTATTGATTTTTCTAAAACATAGTCGTTTAAGCTACTCGGTACCTTTATCTTAGAACGATCACGTAGTCATTGATGATTTCTTTACAGGAGTTGCTGCTTCCTTTGCTTTCAAACATTCATCTTCGTTATCACTTGTTTTGATTTGGACTTCTTCCTCCACTGACTGCTGTTCGTTGATGGCTTTGTCACCCTATGTTTTGATACTTATGTCTTTTTCAATAGGTAGCTAGACTTCAACCTTGTCTTAGATGATCAGCTCTTCTTGAAAAATAACATCTCGAGTACGAACAAGCTTGTCATTTGATAAATCAAACAGTCTGTAGCCGTCATCTGTAGTATCCAACTAAGACACTTTACGGCCTTTTTCGAGATTTTTCCTTTACGTCTTTTGTCAGGTACTTTTGCATACGCTGTCCCTATGACACGCTGATTTATGCAGCTTTGCGCCTATACAACAGCTCGTGAGGTGTCTTGTCATCTTGTAAAGATCTTCCTGTGTGATTAAGAATGTAAACAGCCGTTGATACAATCACAGCCCAAAGCTTCTTTGGAAAAGATCCGTGCGCATGAAACATCGCCCTTGATGCTTCTACAATGGTTTGGTTGTCTCGCTCTGCACAACCATCTGCTGAGTATATGGCATAGTCACCAACTGTTTATGCCACTGTCTTGAAGGATCTTTTTCAGTTGCAATATCATATTCACCTTACCATCACAACGCAACTGTTGAATTATGATGCCCAACATCTTTACTTAATGAACTGCTGTAGCTTTTCTGCAACCTCACTCTTTTACTGTATAAGGTACTGTATAAAGAAATGAAAACAGATTCTTGTGAATTTTTGGAACATAACAGACATGTACACTGAACAGAAATGATAAAGTCATCTTTAAACAAAACAAAATATTCTTTCTTTCCAACTGATGGATCGAATGGCTCGCAAACACTGCCGTGAATGATTTCTCTAGGAATGCTCGCCCGGTAATCATTTCTTCAGTGGAATAGCCGCCTATGAGCTGTTAGGATGCGATGGAACCGGGGCCGAGGTATTCACCAGAATCCGCAACTTTTCATATAAAAGATTAATAAACATAAGCATAACGATAAAATATACAAAAAACGGATAACTAAAGCACGCGGGTGGCAACTCGCAGGCCCCGACAAAAGATCAAATGTAAAAAGAGTTCGCGTGTACACGCTTCAACCCCAGTGCCCGACCCGGTTCACTGGTCAATCCAAACTGCCCTCTCTGCCTCCTCGAACTTCCCAGCAAACATCGCAAGGAATGCTGGTCAGCTCGGGAATGCAAAACGGGTTACAACCATTGAACCCAACAGCATTCCTGCCCGGTATAACCACACCTGACCCTGACCTTCACGCCCCCCTTATAAGCGTTGTCCACTCCTGGGGACAATTTCAATGCAAAAACTATATAAAAAAATAAAACAATTTACAACATACTTGCAAAACTCTTAAAAAAAAAAAAATACACATTACTTAAAAACCAGAAAGTCAGGGTCGCTGCTGCCAATCCACCATCTCGCCTTGATCCGCAGCCGCCTGCTCGTCTAAAAGGCGCAACCTCGCCTGTTCACGGAGACGACGACAGTTGACTGAAGAATTCCGGCCCCAACGTGGCCTATCCTGCCGATCATTTGAAAACGCATCTTCCAGTAGTCTCTGCATTCGAAGGCAATAGGCCCTTAGGTAATGGCCCTTAGGCCATATTCTTGATCAAAATTCCGGCCCGGGTGAACGCCGAAATCCTCCCACCATCTCATGATCCGCCAACTCATGGTCCCAGTTCTCCGCTTCAGCCAGGAGTTGAGTAACTTCGGCGTCCCCTAGCTGCAAATCCTGCAAAGGGCCGCTTGGCCAGTCTCCAACCCCAGGGCCTACTAATCCCTCGCCCGCCTTTTCGCTGCGACCACCATGGCGCCTGGTGGCCGCCATTACCCTGTTGCACATTATTTTCTTGGGCCGGCAAGTCCAGGCCCGAACCCACGACAGATGCCGTCACCGAAGGATGACAGACCCTGTCCGACAGTGACGGAATCACCACCATTAACGCAGTTTGAGGCATGCTGAAAATGTTCAATCTACAAAACAACCACATGCCATAATTAGACAACAATTATCATAAAACATTTGCAAAAACTCAACCATTCCCCAATGTTCAAAAAAAGAAATATATAGCAATCAAAGACTCACCCGAGGCGATGCGCACGCTCATAGACAAAGGAAGGAGGTAAGAGGAAGAAAAACAATGGCGCCTACTTTACAGAGGCTGAGGAGGTCCGTATTGCCCACCAACCCGATGACGTCCAGGAGGTCAGTCCAACGCCCCTGACAAGATGGGGCCATCTAGTGGGCGTATTTCCAAATTTTAAACTTCTAATTGACAATACCCAAATTTTTTCCCTGGGTGTAAATTTTTTTAAATTGCTAACATGCAAAACTGAAATAGAAGACATCCATTTTCTTGTATCCCGAAAAGCATAATTTAACAGGAATATTCTCTCCACAATCTGACATGGTCCGTGAAAGGGCGCCTTGAACTTTCCCTGGACCAACCGGGCTGGGGCCAAATCTGTCAATAGGACCCAATCCCTAACCACATATTCTGTCACCCAATGACGATGATCAAAACATACTTTTGCTTTAACCTGGGTTCTGTCCAGGGCCCCAACACCCTCAACCGTTGTTCCCTAACTGGCACTGCTGGGCCAACTAAGGGCGGCTGCCCCACCATATTATGCACTGGAAGAAGTGGCAGAAAACCATGCATCAATTTAAATGGGGATGCCTGCAATGATGCCTGCTTTGCAAAATTATACGCGGCTACCGCACGACTTAGGGCCGCCATCCATCCCGCTTGACATTTCCCTCCCAGTGCCATTATCCTAACCATTGTGAGGAGTGTCTGGATCATCCTCTCCACCAAATCCACCAAAACATTCGCTTGCTGATGGCATGGTGTTGAGGCCCTATGTGCTATACCGTACTGCTTAAAAAACTTCTGTGCCCTCACACTCAACTGCAGGGTCCCACTATTCGAAATCAATTCTTTAGGCACCTCAAATCTATCAAACAGAGCTAGAAAAAACCGTTCTATTGCTTCAGCATTTGCATTCTTAAAAGGCGCCACTATGCAGAATCTGGTTGCGTAATCCACCGCCACCAGCCAATACATACATCGCCCAACTGAAGGGGGAAACGGCCCTGCAAAATAAAACCCCCATTTTTCCGCTGGCCTTTCTACTATTATCGGCTCCAACAGTCTCTGTGGTAATACTCTAGGGATCTTATTCCTCTGGCAATGCTCACATGACGCCACAAATCTCGCCACCTTTGCCTTCATCTGGAGCCAATAATATGCGCGCGATACCAGAGATAATGTTTTTGATATCCCAAAATGCCCATTCAAAGGATAATCATGGCATTCTTCTATCACTTTCAACTGTAAATTCTTAGGGACTACCAAGAAAAGTCTAGGGAGTTCTGCAGGGTTTGAAAAGCACAATCTGTCCCAAAACATCATAGCCTAATAAAGACACTGTTTTAACGGCCGCCCTATTTCGCAACACTTGAAGCCACGGGTCCTGCCTTGCTCCTTCAATATATCTCTCTGGCCTGCACCAAATATATATATGCATCATCCTCCACTCCCGGGGACACTTGATGTTCATCTATGGGGTATCTACTCAAGCAGTCCACATCAATATACAATCCTTCCTTCTAATAAAACACCTCATAAGTAAATTCCTCCATCTTAGCAGCCAATCTACCCAAACGATTGGAGGGATTTTTGAGAGACCTTAAATAGCACAACGCATGATGATCTGTAACTATTGTAACCTTATTCAAAAACTTATTATGATGGAATTTCTCTGCTGCCCAAACTATCGCCAGGGCCTCCAATTCCATAACTGTATAACTAGTTTCTGCTGATAAGATCAACTTGCATACACAAGTACCCGCTGATTAGGCTTAACTCCCTGATAAAGTATAGCTCCCAACCCTCTCGACACATCCATATGCAAGGACAAGGGTGCCGATGAATCAAACTTTGCCAAAATCGGGGCCTGACACAAAGCCTCCTTTAATGTCCCAAACACTTCCTCACATAACTCTGTCCACCCAAACGGCACTGCTTCCCGTGTAAAATTAACCAATGGCCTGGCTATACTAGCAAAATCCTTAATTAATCGCCTATAGTACCCACATAGCCCCAAGAAACTCTTAACCCCCTTCTTTTTCCTGGGCCGGGGAAAGTTCCTTACTGCCACAACCTTATCTGGGTCCGTGGCAACCCCCTCAGCACTAACCACATGACCCAAATACTTCACCTGCCCATAACCAAAGCACTTAAAAGGCGTCAACCTGATGTTGTGGCAGGACACTACTTCAAGGACTGCCCTTAAGCGTTCCAAAAACAATTCAAAAGTTGGAGCAAAATCTATAATGTCATCCAAATATATCAGGCACGCCTCCCACTTCAGATGCAAAAAAATTTGGACCAACCCTCTCTGCATTGTGACTGGTGCATTACACTACACGAAGGGCATTCGAGTAAACTCGAAATGCCCCTCGGAACATGAAAAAGCCATCTTTTCCTGGTCTCGCTCCGCCATAGGCACCTGCCAGAAAACCGACATCATGTCCAGGGTCACGAACCAAGCCGACTCCTACATGGCGTCCAGTGCATCATCAATGCGCGGCAGCGGGTAGCTTTACACTACTGTGTCCGCATTTAACTTCCGATAATCTATGCAAAAACGTACAGACCCATCCTTTTTCTTAACCAAAACCATCGGGCTTGAATATTGGTTTTACTAGGGGCCACCACCCCTTGACGATGCATTTCCCCCAATTCCTGTCTTACAATATCTCTAACTTGCCGACAATCGTCTAGGTGCGACATAAATCAGGGCATTATTCCCTGTATCAAGAGTATGAGATGGCAGTTTGCTCAATCCCAATTCTTGCACTGAAAGCGCAAACGTATTCCTATAACTAACCAATAATCTACATAAAGATCGCCGCTGCATCTTTGTCAACGTAGGCCCCATCTGTAGCACGGAGTCCAGACCCTCCACCTCGGAACACCTTTCCACCACATCCTCCATATTTCCCGATGGGTTAAACGGCATCACCTCGGGCGTTTCTAGAGCAGAAATCAATGCAACTTGTGTCCCCACATCCAAATTCAAGGCCTCAGCCGTCAAATTCCCAATCCCAGCGCAAATGTACCCTCCAAGGGCAAAGCTTCCACAAGCACCAAATCACCCTTTCTTGTCTGTTCCGAAATCCAGCACATCACCAGCGAAGTTGAGCACGGAGACAATGTTACCGACTGCAGCTGGCAGACGGGTAGCCCATTCAATCGGCCCTTACCTTCCTCCACAGACTCCATCCATTGAACTTCTTCCTCACCCTCAATCTCATTCTCTACACCCACTCGCAACGAAATTCACTCCCGCCATCCTCCCAGGCGTCCTCTCCTACTAGCCACGAACCGCCAACAGGCGTATCCTGTCACTTCACAAAATGAAAGTTCTTTCGGCCTATCTTGAAAGCAAAACATATTATTCTTAGGCAATAGAATTAGACCCGTACGTCGCGCAAAGTCCAAGCCCAATAGGGCCACTCCATCCAAATGCCGAAGAATCTTAAATTGATGAGTTAATGTCTGCCCAAAAATGGTCAACTATATATTGCATACTCCCACGATGTCCACCGCACAGCCAGACACTCCGCCGGGCTATCCGCAAGCAAAACATTTAAAAATCTGTGTCGAACTGGCACTCCTCTCCACCGGCTTTTGCTTCCCACTCCCGGGTTCACTGCTACCGCGGACGTGCTTGCCGGTGTTGGTCGACCGAAAATGTAAGCCTTCTCCAATGCCACGACTGCCAAACACAATTCCTCAATTGAGTAGCATCGGCGACCCGCCAAATTAATATGAAAAATAGCTTGCAGACTCGAAACAAAAATCTGTATGGTGTCCAAAACCGGTGTATCGGGGTTCAAAGTCTGTGCCATCGAGGTCATATCAATCAAGTAATTTCTTACCGGTTCATTCCAACCTTGGCGACGCAAAATATACTTTCTCCACAAGCCCGGATTGTACATTGATGAGCCAAACATTCTCTTTAAATACACCATCAACTCAAACCACTGCATCTTCAAAAGTCGATCACTATTTGTGGTAAACCACTTTGCTGCATAACCAGTCAGGTGTCGCCTCAAGCATCGTCCATATGCCGATACAGGCAATCCCTCGGACTGTACCAATACCAGAAAGGAGCTGATGAAATCGGAAATATCACCCACACCATCATTAAAGGGACCGTTTTCTCGATAATTTATCGTTAGTGGCTGAGGCAAATAGGGTTTAGCCTACGGCTCCATATCTATTATGACATTCGGCGAATTCTATAAATCACCACAAACCAGGCGCTAGTTATTAGTCATGCGTAACTCGCGCTCCTTGCTTCATAAGCTCTGTTACCACACCACCCCAGGCCTGCAGCACTGCCTGCCACCGGTCCGGACTCGACATTTCTGCTTGCTGTCCAATTTCACCCTGGGGCGAAATTCCTGTAGGGTTTATGTTATTTGTATACTGCGTGCCCGTTGCCACAATTGGTGGTCATTTCCGTAGCTCCTTTTGATCAAGTCTCCATTCTAAAGTCTGTCAGATCAATCCTATAGGGCGCGTCGCGATGGAAGCACATGCGAAAACTGCGCCTCCACCATGTTAAGATGTGATGAAACCGGGGCCGAGGTATTCACCAGAATGCGTGACTTTTCGTATCAAAGGTTTATTAACATAAGCATAAAGATAAAATATACAAAAAAAACGGATAACTAAAGCACGCGGGCGGCAACTCGCCAGCCCCGACAAAAGATCGAACGTAAAAAGAGTTCGCGTGTACGCGCTTCAACCCCAGTGCCCGACCCGGTTTACTGGTCAATCCGAACAGCCCTCTCTGCTTTCCTTGAGCTTCCCAGCAAACCTTGCAAGGAATGCTGGTCAGCTCGGGAATGCAGAGAGGGTTACAACCATTGAACCCAACAGCATTCCTGGCACATTCCTGCCCGGTATGGCCACAACTGACCCTGACCTTCACAGAGCCTTGCAATATACACATCCCTCACATAAATCGTTGTCTAGCGGTAGTTTTATGACCAATTCACGCTCTACAAACTTTTTGACATACTTCTTATTTTGATGGCCCAAGCGTTCGTGAATCAACTGTAGAATGCTACTCTCTGTAGACGAATTCACCTCTAGCAATGGTTCTATCTTCTTGGATTTGAGGGCTAACTTGTATAAGCCACCTCCACGCTGTCTTGCACCTACTACTAGCACCTCGCATTTGTTGCTTAGTGTGCAGATTCTGTCGTGGACTTAAAATTGCTTTCTGGTAGCTTGTCTAGTGCAGCCAGAACTGAAAACAGATTCTTGTGATACTTTCCTTTCACTGCACATTTGATCTTAACTGTTTCTTTGCCTACAGCTATGGCCTGGTCTCCATTGGCTATTGTAACTCCATGCACATGCTCGAACTTCTTAAAGTCTAAGTATGTTGAAGTTGTTTGTGACATGTGCCAATGCATCATTGTCAATGTACCAAGAATCATCTACTTCTTTCTTGTTGCTACTTAATGTGAATGCTCCAGCGGTCAGCTGCATCGTGATCATTTACATGGTACTCTATGAACCGTTAAACTAGACTTGTTTTTTCTTGTCGTCTTTAGATGGGCAACCATTGACGATCCACTTCCTACAGTCAATGATCCAGTGACCTCTTTTTCCACAGTAGTTGCAAGTTGACTTCTTGTCACTAGTAGCTCTGTATCCGCCACTACCCTTCTTGTTGCTATTGACTATTGACTTCGCTGCTGCGAGAACCTTGTGCTCCACTTGTTCTGCTTCCCTTGCTGAAAGCATCATATCATGAGCGCACAATTGTGTCACAAGGTTGTCAATCGTTCTGTTGTGCTTTGGGAACATGGTCTAATTCGACTTGAACGTATAAGTTCGCTGGCAACATGTGAAGAACTTTGCAATTTAGGAATAACTCTGGCAAACATGCATTAGTCACAAGTTTTAAGTTCTTTCAAACTTAACCAAAGTGTCTTTACAGTAGACAACTGAGCTGCAATATTATCCTCCGCTTTAGGCTTCAACAAGAGAAATTGCATGCACAACTCGTACGCACCATTTTCTTGAACTCTTCCAAAAAGCCGATGTAGCTCCAGCCACAGTGCAGTAGGATCTGATATACTAATCAGTCGCTCTATTAGTTTGTCTGAATTACTTCCCAATAGAAGTAACATTGCTGCTGATGATGTCAGTGCAAATTTGGAAACTGCTTTTTATGCTTAGCCTTTTCTGTCTCGTTGGCGGTCGCACTTAGCTGTGTTGGTCTCTGTAATCGACCTTAAATTACATCAATGGCCTATGGCTGTGTCTTTAAAAGAATTAGCATTCGGTACTTCCATGTTGACCAGTTTATTCTGCCTTCGAGTGGCTTAATGTGCATTTTTAATCCTTGAACTGTTTCTATTTTCAAACTAATTTTTAAATAAAACACTAACAATTCAAATCTGGTGCAGTGCTAGCAGGATTGTGCCCATAACCTGTTGTAAAATAGTCCATAACCAGATTGAAATTGTAGCAAAATCAGTTAATTGTAACAAGTCTTGTTTATTTGAAATACTGGAAAGAACTGAACTTTTAAATTCAAACTTAGCTTGTGCTAAAGAAACATGCAGTCCTAGCATGAGCGAACATTCTAACATGTTTAAATAGACAGCTGCTGCTAACATTCTAATTTTTCTTTCTCTGAAACTTAATGTTAACAGTATTTAGGTTAATTGGACCTTTGAACTTGTGCTAATTATAGCTCAAAAGTTCAAATGAGTCCTTTGGTCCCTTAAAATCAATTTAGTTAGTTTCCATTGTTCCTTATCTTTAGGCGGGGATATGAAGCTCAATTAAGTTTAAAGTTAACTTCTGCCCTTGGCGCAGCTTAGTCCTACTTTAGGGCTAAGTACGAACAATGGTTTGCTAGGCTTAAAATGGTAAGTCTGAACCATGCAAGCTACAACAGGGCACTTATTCATGAACTGCAATCTGCATTAACTGTCATCATTATTCGCGAATGTCAACAAATGTGAACAATATTACTGCTGTAAATAATGTTATTAACACTGATCGACGGTTGACAATTACAGAATTATCACAGTCCCTGAATATCTCCAGAAGTTATGTTCAATAAATTGTTCATGAACATTTGCAATACAAAAAGGTTTCGTCGAGATGGGTTTCATGACAACTGACAAATGTGCATAAGGACACCCGTTTTTAATGCAGTATACAGCATCCCATGCGATATCAGAAGGAAGTCAATACTTTTTTGCCGAGGATTGTCACTGGTGATGAGACATGGGTCCATCACTTGACTCCAGAAAAAACATATGAAATAATTTGGAAGCATACAGATTCCCCAATACCAAAAAAAATTCAAAACAACATTGGCCATCGTATTCTGGGACATGGACGGTGTTCCTCTTATTGAGATTCTCACCAAAGGCGCAACTGTGAAAGCAAATTCTTATTATGACACTGTTGCAAATTCCAGCTGCAAAATGGACATCAACGATGTCATCCTCTTGCATGTCAATGCACACTCTCACATTGCCCACATGGTGAAGCACAATATTGAACTTTGAGGGTGGGAGGTGCTGACGAACCCACTACAGTTCTGAGTTGGTGCCAAGTGATTTTTACCTGTTTGGGCACAAGAAGCTTTATCTTGGTTGAGTCTTTCAAGAGTGACAATAAGCTCATTATAACAGTTCGCAATTGGTTGTATACACAACCGAACACTTTTTACAATGATGGTATACAGAAACTGATGTCACGGTGGGACAAGTGCATCAATCAGCTTGAGGACTATGTTGAAAAATAGCGAATGGTCCACTGTTTAAAATGTATATTTCTGTTCTTCGATTGGATAAGCAGTTCATGAATAAATGCATTGTGTAACTTATTTTTGGGACATCCCTCGTATTAGTACTAAAATTTGTGATGTAGAGGGGTAGGAAGCTAACGAAATATTGCTAAGAAGCAGGTCCTAGCTGAAAAAGATTTGGGGAACATCGCTTTGTCATAAAACTTAATTCTAGGCAATGGGGCTCTACAAGGATTCTGACCTGGTGCCCGCCTCACAATGTGGGGGATATTGGGATGGATTGCTATTATTCGCCCCCTTAAAGAGCAATGTTTCTGCTCCGGAAATGCAATTTTTTGTACTAAAATTAAGTGTGATTAAGCATGAAATTTGTGTAAAAACAACAGTTTAGGCTTGAATTTTATATCAGTATCAGAACATTTTTCTTAATCTGGGAAGTTCTTTATAAAAACAACAAAACAATATTTTTTAAATATTCTTTAGAAAAAATATTACTTGGTTAACAAATATTGTGGTACTCGTGCAAAGAAGGGCCCTTGATAATGTTTTTTTTTTGTTCTAGATAAGGCAATACACATATACTTGTATTTTACACTATTTCAACATTCAAACTGCAATTTAACATATTTGTCGCGATAACATTTTAACAAAAAGCTCATTCTTGATTTTCTCCATAAATAATGTTCATAAACCATATGTCATCATTACACAAATTCACAATTTTGTTTAAACTGCACCTCAAATATGCTCTTACTTTTGCTATGATATACATTCACATATTTAATCATTTACAGGCAAGCATGCCATATAATTGTATAAATGCCCATATATGTATAATTTCTGATATGCCAACATACAACCCCTCGCCAAAAGTATTAGATCAATATTAGAAAATATTTGAAACCTGAAAACACATTGGAATCACAAATGATACTGACCTAATGGGCGGTTTATTCAGTAACTAATGACATATGCAAGGGTCAAAGTTCCCATACCAAATGAACAGGAGCTCTTCATCTGTTCCATGAAATTTAAATACTTTACAAAAACATCCCTGGATAAAAGTGTATGACCAGGGGCAAAGCAAGACATTTTGTTTGGCCACCTTTGGCTTTGATAACAGCAGCAATGCGATTTGGCATTTGATTTATAAGGCATTTACACTGGTCTGGTGTTATGGAATTCCAGGCACTATGAATGGCTGCTTTCAGCACATCCTTTGATTGTGGCAGAAACTTCGCAATGTTTTTCTTTAACAAACACCAATGATTCTCAATCGGATTAAGATCTGGGCTGTTAGCGGGCCTATCAATGCAATTGACATTAGTTTCTTGCAACCACTGTTGTACAAGTTTGCATTTATGGGCAGGGTCATTATCATTTTGAAAAATAAAAGGTTTGTCACCAAACTGATCGTTGCCACTCGATAACAAAAAGTATTCCAGTATGTCTTTATTGGCTGCTCCATTAATAGTGCTAGTGCATATGCACACTCTGTCAACGCCCAATGATGACATGCATCCCTAGATCATAATTCCAAGAGGAAACTTCACTGTTGATTGAAGACAGCTCTTGTCAAATTTTTTCTCTGGACGTCTCCACACCTTTGTGTCCACATTATCACCATATCCCAGGCATATTCCACTCACCTGAGAAGACGATGAAATCACACTGCTCATGTTGACAAGAGCTGCCTTCAATAAAAAGTGAAGTTTCCTCTTGGAATTATGATCTGGGGATGCATGTCATCATTAGGCATTGGCAGAGTGTGCATATGAACCAGCAATATTAATGGAGCAGCCAATAAAGACAAACTGAAATACTTTTTGTTGTCGAGTGCCGACGATTAGTTTGGCGACAAAACCTTTATTTTTCAACTTGATAATGCTCCTGCCCATAAATGCAAACTTGAACAACAGTGGATGCAAGAAACTAATGTCAATTGCAATGATAGGCCCGCTAACAGCCCAGATCTTAATCCAATTGAGAACCTTCGGTGTTTGTTAAAGAAAAACATTGCAAAGTTTCAGGCACAATCAAAGGATGAGCTGAAGGCAGCCATTCATAGTGGCTTAATTCCATAACACCAGACCAGTGTAAACGCCTTATAAATCAAATGCCAAATCGCATTGCTGCTGTTATCAAAGCAAAAGGTGGTCCAACAAAATTTAAGTCGCACTGGTCTAATACTTTTGTCTTGCTTTGTCTCCAGTCTAACACTTTTATCCAGGGTTGTTTTTCTAAAGTATTTATTTTATATTTTATGGAACAGAGGAAGAGCTCCTGTTCATTTGGTATGCAAACTTTGACCCTTGCATATGTCATTAGTTACTAAATAAAACTCATATTATGTCAGTATCATTTGTGATTCCAATGTGTTTTCAGGTTTCTAATGTTTTCTAATAGTGGTCTAATACTTTTGGCGAGGGGTTGTACAAATAGGCTTTGAAAAACCCTACATTTACAGTGTATGCACCTAAAATACATTCCGAGAAAGAAAGTGGAGCTTAATGATTTCTGGTAAAGCGCTTCTAATAAGGCTAACATGTAACTAACTGATTAAGGATTACAATTGTGGCTTGATTTAGGAAATGATATTTAGTAGTCAATGTCAAGATTTATTGCTGAAACTGATGCTTTTGCATTCCAGCCTTGTTTCCTCATTGCGTAGATATAATTCTGTGTTGATATGGCAGTCAATTCTTGAATGATTGTGTATGCTAATTATTGGTAAGGGAGTCAGTGCACTTAGGCCACTACACACCAAAGCCAGCAAAAACAAATGTTTTTCATAACATGTTCAATTTAACTCAGTAACCTACTGTCAGTAAATCAATGCCATCTGGTGGGGGAGGGGTTATACCCCATTTCAGGAGAATGCCCCTACGTCAGTAGCTACTTGGACATCATTGCTAGATTGAATTTTTACTAAATCAGGAGAATCATCAGGTAGGCTATTTCATTGTCTAATCGCATCCAAAAAAAACCAATAGAAAGCATCCGTCTTGACACGAAGCTCAGTCAAAGGATTGGCGTGATTATATCTACTCCTAGAGTGGTAGTTAGGCGTTAATATATGGGAAACAAGATGTGAATTTAGTGAAGGATTAAAACGTTTGAATAACCGTATAGATAACTTTTCGCGTCTGGACTTCAATGTGTCCCAATTTAGAGAATGAAGAATTTCTGTCACACTCACGGAATGTTGATAACTGCCCTTAACAAATATGTCTGCCCTACGCTGGACTATCTCTACATCCTAAATATGAATCATCCTGTGAAGGTTCCAAACAGGAGCACAATATTCCAAGTTTCTTTTACATTTTCATCACATTCTCGAAATACGCGTTAAACGAATCTAAGCCGTTGGTTCGCTGCACAAACAATTTTTGTGAAATGGCAATTCCAAGAAAGGTTTTCGGTATTATAAACTCCCAAATACTTGACAGTATCAAGAACAGCAAGTTGACCACCATCCAGGAAGTACTTAGGTTGGCAAGTTTTCCATTTACGAGAGAAATGTTGTTTACAAAAGCTTGCTTGCCAGTTTTGCGGCCAGAAATTTCAGCAAACTTTTGGCGATAAAAACGTGTATTCAGCAAACATCGAACATTCCGGATTCAAAGAAAAACATGTTTGCTGGTCTGGCGCTCATACCAAGGCACTACGTTATTGTATACATGTAACCATTGGGTGGCCACAAGCGCCCTGGCCCCAGTTTGGTTACATGATTCAAAGTACTATGCTTGCAAATCCTACGATTTATTTTAAATTGAACTTTTTCAAGTACTTGAGCTTTAGTCGAGGAAAATAGTAAATGCTGTGTGTATAAGCAACGTGAGTGTTTTCTATAGCAAAACGTCGTCTGCAAAAGTGCATGATTGCCAATGAACCATTTTGCATTCGACATTTAGCTATAGAAACCATGTGGTGTAATGCGCTATGTCATTGTATACATGCTTTGGTAGGAGCGCAGACCAACAAACATCGTTTCTTTGGTTCGGACCACCTTTTGACCAAACAACAGCAAACATACAAGCGTTTGTTAAAAACATACTTAAAAAACCGTGTAAAATTTTGTTTCGTCTTTGCTTAGGTGCGTACCAGCCGAAAGGCATGCAACTTGAAGTTTATGATTGAGCAAACGTTTTGTTATTAATACTTACATCTGCTCTAGCCAAAGTTTGTAAAGTATCCATCAGTCTATGGTGCAGCATGTATTCCATACAAGCACCAACTCCACCTACAGCATCTGGCTGATCTTCTTCCATCAGCAAAAGCTTCAGCATTTGTTCCAAATGCCCTGGGATATTTGTGCATTCAATAGGAGCTTTGCTATCTAAAGAAACACTGTTTGCATTTAATCCAAGTGTAAGAATGAAACGTTTTGTCTATGATTTCTCATCTTTACTCTCCAAAGTCCTAACCTGATCTTTTGTCGACGAAAAACTTAGTAATGGCTTTCCAATGATATACGAATTCATCTCTAGGAGAAAGCGGAGGCGCCAACTGTTAAAAGATAAAAGTGATATAGCATTCACAGTCTACGTAAAAAAAGAAAAAAAAACTAAATATATGTATTAAGAGAGTACATACCGCATCGACTGCATTGTGCAGTACAGTAGCAAAACGATTAAACATTTGCAACAAAACTTAAGATGATCATGCAGCAGGTATACCAATAAACAAGGCTACAATGCAAGAAATCGTAGAAACCGCAACGACACAAATCTTCCCTCAAAAGAAACGTTCACAAGATATATATTACGCATGCGCGAGGGCAGGAAGTACTTTAACACGCATGCGCCTGCTTGAGTTTAGCAACGCCTCTTCCAATTTATAAAAAACGGAGTCCCACTATTAGCTCAGAGGGTGAAACTCTTCGAAAGTCCAACAGAAAATCAGGAGAAAAAGTTTATATTTCCAGGGTTATGCCTAGTTCACAATGCACCGACCGACGTCGTTTGTACTTGGTAGTTAATCTACCGAGTGTTCCTCCGGAGGTTGGTATTCCTCTTGAGTGTTGTTCGACACCCAAACTTGCTGAACGCCCGCAGATCTAAAGACAGTCGGGAGTTGCGAACCTCCGAATGTTGAAGTCAGCGGATGTGTTTCCCTTCTGTCCATGGTTCTTACTTACCATTCGGTATGATTCCAATTAGACTACCGGGAGATACAAGGTGTAACGCAGGGTTTTGGTGGATGTGGTTTTATCAGTATTAGACAGCAAGCATAGGTTTCGAATTTCCGTGTCTTTAGTAGCAGATGGTAACAGGATGGTCGGTAGTTTATACCGATCCTAGTCTCATTGCTTGAGATAGTTACAGTTGAGACACCCAGGCAGTTAGTTTTAATTACCTGATCGTTAGTTTTGCGTTGACCCTTTACGGACAGTTCCCTTATCACCTTATCAGTCCTTTCCGGCAAGATGTTGTCAACCCTCGGATTAGCCACGCATCCTAAGAAAACAAGATAAACAATCAATTATTGATGCACTTGGCACAGACTTGCTAACGGGTTAAGTACGAAAGGATGTCGCACAACCACTGTGAAAGCCACAGGAGATCCAATGCTCGCCACCCACTTATGACCCCATTATTTTCACCTACCTGTCACCTGTGGGCGGTCACCATCCGATTGGGCTGTCCAGGGTGATGTAAAAGATCCTGCCTGGTGCCTGCAGCTGTGACTCTTGCTGTGACAAAATCTTGGAACTTGTTAGTTTATAATTTGTAGTATTGAGGTGTGATGACTGTGAAAGTGTCGCCACCGCTGAGATTTTGGTAGTTTGGAAAATAGACGACTCAAAGAGCCTTCCATGAGGAAATGAGGGACATGGTGGCTATTATATTATTCATTTTATGCATTGCTTTATCATTCCTATTTGTACTTGGCGTAATTTTTATCATTTGCGATATGTGCATGATGACGTGTCAAAATTTTTGTTTGTTTGTTGTATCGATTTCGGAAGAGAAACCTTAGGAATTCCGAGCTGTGTGCATGGATTCTCCAAAAGGGACTTGGATGTGCGATCACAAGTTGTGATTGTGACACTCGCGCATATCGTTCCTTTTTAATATTGTTAATCATCATAATTTTGTTTGCCTTGGTTTATTACAGTAATCAGTTTTATTCAAATGTTGTTTGGTGTCTTGCTGCTAGCGAGGGCAAGTCATAGTGACCCAGCATCGTGAAGGGTCATTCTTTATTGCGTTTTTCAGGTGTCTATTATGCTCCTGTGAATCAGCAATACCTGTAGGAATTGGATTTGAGGACTTTCCAGACAGTATTCGAGAAAAAAGAGGACCGTTGTCTCGGATCGGTCAGGGAGGTTGGTTAACACAGGGAACCTGGCCTCTGTTCTTCTGCGGACGAGCATATGGACCTTTGTTACAGTTTTCAGCACTAACTTTCATTCCGCAGTGAGGTCCTAGCCTGACTGGTTGAGGTGGACATAGTGGGAATGCACTGATCCACTTACAGCAGATAGGGTATTGGGACTGGTAGCTAGGGTGTTTTAGAATTTCTGTAAAGGGTTCCCTTCTTAGACTTGGGCGGTGTTGGTTTTTGGCTTAGGGCCACACACCGAGGAACCCTGATCGCAGTGTTACTGGAATTTAGAAAGGGTTATTCACCGTGTCCCTAGTTTTTAGGTATTGAGAACGTTTAGGGACAGAGTAGATAACCGGTTTGCTAACAGAATAACCAAATATTCACTTGCAAATAAAACAAAAGTAAGTTCTTAAGCTTTTTCATCATTTTTTAATGTACAAAATCATTTATTCAATGTTTTAAACATAATGCAGTGAAACGGACAGTTTATCTATGTGCTGACTCGAGAGTCACAGACTGAGTGAGGCTCTCGAAACTGTTGGGTCCTTTTATCCCCATGGTGTCCATCTTGGGGCAAAAGGAAAGGACCATTTGAGGTTGCTCCTTTGATTACCCTAATTGACATGATGAGTCTTTAGATGTGACCATCTGTGGAAATTAGCGATGAGATGACAACTTTAACTCTCGGCATCCTTTTTTGTCTTTTAGGCTGGCTTCTGACGTCACTGGTGTAAACACCCCCAAAGAAATCTAAATTTTGAAAAACTGACTAGATATTTACTGTTAAGGCTGTCGCCCACCTGGTGTAAGTCGTGCACAACTCACAAAGCACATGAGCTCGTCATTCAGGACAAAATTGCGTGCCAATTCCCACTTGGCGCACCTCACAAAAGCAGGAAAGAGTGGCGCTCCTACTAATGGCGTTTTATTTGTCACCTACCGCATTTTCACTTGTGGCCACCATGTTGTGCGCTTCCAAAAGTGATTTGTGAATCTGGCATTGGTGAAGCGGATTTTTGTGACGTCATGTGAGCTTGCCTCACTACCCACTGCACATGCGCAAACCACCACTTCCTGAGTTAGCAGACGATTTCTTGCGAGTTGTGCGTGACTTTCGTCAGGTGGGCAACTGAGATGGGGAGATGATCATAAATGGGTGTAAATACCATAGGCCTAAATATAGATGCATCTGGATGGTCTTGGGATAAGGGATTAACAAACATCTGGCAGAGATGAAGGGGCCTTTGTGCGCAGGAAGAGGCGGCGCGGGTCTAAAGGGAAGGATGCTAAAAGGGCACAATAAAGGAGGCACTGTTCAGCGCAAGGAAAGGGCTTAAGGAAGGAGAAGGGGATGAGAAATGTATTTTTGGGAGGTTATAAAAGACAGGGAGTTCGGAAAAAGACAGTCAGTGGACAGCAGAGACGGATGAAAGATGGGAAGTATTTGATGGTCTTGTTCTCCACATTTCCTTATGACACAACTACCCCAAAATCCCAGCGTCTGTAGCTATCTGAACGTATTGTAACCTGTTAACCCAGGAAAACGGCCTTACCGAAGCCCATTCGTTGTTAGTTCCAAATAAACAGTTCTTTGTACTCACTGAGTGTTGCAGTTCGAAAAGAGGTCGTTCTTTCCTTAGATTTCAGAGTCAGCCCGGTCGTCGGATCAGGTATTTCCTGAGGAAAACCAGAAGACCTCTGCCAACCTAAAAGAAAAAGCAGAGAAAGGTCAGTACGGAACGACCCTTTTTCGGCGAGAATGTCGGATCTCCCCGAGATAGGCGGAGACACCGGTAGGAACAGGAAGGCCGGTCGTCGGCGGGAACCTCCGAAATCCCGTTGAATCACGGACGGGTGTCCTCACCCGACACCCGGCCATGCAGGGGGGCTCCCAAGACCCCCCTGGGGCCCACCCGAGCATGTCAAGTAATACCACAGCCTTATGCCTGTTTCACACTGGACGAAAGTGGCGCACAATCAACAATCACTCGCGCATTTCCGGATGAAATTGTGTGCCGATTGCACACGGTGTGCCTGATGCGCCTGACGCACCTCACAAAAAGAGGAAAGATCGGCGCTCCTGCTAATGGCGTTTTTTTTGTTACCTACCGTATTTTCTTGCTGGCTGCAATATGCAATAATTGTCTCCACCGGTTGACCCATTATCTCCCGTTCAGGATCAACCTGTCAATTATTGGGCCCTTTTTAGCCTTAGTTGCCTTTGAGCCCTTAAACTCCCACCACCAACAACAACAGCACAGTACTGGCTGAAAGCCAGTATGTTATTGTTTGGGGAGCAAGAGGCTCTCCCAAACATTAAAAGAGAATAGGGAATGAATGTCCCACCTTCTCTTTGTACGAGCAGTTCATTGCCCATTTGGACATTGCCAAATGGAGGTCCCAGTTTGTATGGACCTGATCCACCACGATGGCCTGTTTAGTTTTTTGTTCAGTGTTTCCTTTCCACTGGATTGGCTTGAGGATGGTAGATGCCACCCTCTGGATTAGGTAACCCATGGATTCAGACACTGTTTTTATCAGTTTGGATACAAATTGTGGTCTGTTGTCACAGCGGAAAAGTCGAGGAGGACCATATTGTAGGCAAATCTCCTAACTGAATATTTTGATGATAGTCTCCGACGTGGAATCAAAAATGGGAAAGAGCTCGATGAGCCGAGTAGCAATATCACTTGTGGAAAAATGAACGTATTACCGTGTTTAGTCATGGGCAGGGGACCCACTAACTTATTGGTCACAGTGTCAAACAGCTGAGGAATGGCAGTAGAAGAGATCGGAGATGTTCCCCCATGGTTCAGTCTTAATTTTAAGGCACTGAACATTTAGCGATATCATCCACTGGTATTTCTGGATTATCCTCTGTATAGTCCCTTTGGCTTCTGGGTAACCTGCCTCAGGAAGGTATTGATTCCATTGGATGATTCAGCTCTGCAAAGAGTTGGAGACGACCAAACGAGGTTCGTCCGTCTTAACTTAAGACAAATGGTGATAAGTACACTGTATGAGATGTGTACCCTCTGTCAATGTACATCGAGCATCCATAAATGCTGAACCCACTAATCACAGGAACTAGTTCTTTTAGAGCACTTGTGACATGTTGTCAGGACCAACAGATTTTTGAGGAGATAGTGCTTCAAGAAGTTTCCGGACACCATTACTAGATACATGCACCTCTTCCATTATAGAATTGGTAATCATTTCAAAATTAGTCAATATTGGATTTTTATTAACAAAAACTCCCTGAAATTGTGAGTTTAAAATTGTAGCAATTTCAAAGCTATCAGATATCACAGTCAGATGTTGGAGTTATCCGGGAGCATGTAGTGTAGGATAGCTTTCCTGATACTTCTCTGCTCTAATTGGGATGCGACGCCATCTATTAGTGAGGTTTCGAAGGTCAGGTTGTGGCACCCCTGTCGCGTTGCGGGGGGCAGGGTCATTTCTTCAATCCTAGGTGTGATGCTTCTCTCATGTAATGGCTGCCACCTATAAAGGACGGGCTGCTTTTGTTTATTGTTGCCAGTAGTAAAAACGTGTTCAAGCTTACTAAGATGCCTCTTGTTATTCGTCACTGATTCAACTAATCCTCAGCAGGTTATGGGCCCAGCATGTTGGATGTTTTGCTGATAATAAGGTCTTTAATTTACCTGTGTCTAGGCTTAAGTCCGGAATCGTTAGTGGTTGATGTGTGCATCATTTACGTGATTTGCCACCGCTGACATGGACAGACTCAGTTCTCCAAACTGGCAGAATTGAAACAAGTGATAAAGATTGCGATGATGGATGATAGCGACCCAGTTGCTGGTGGTGCTGTTCGGTGGGGTGAGATTGCCGCCCAGAAGCAGCTGCAGCAACAGCAGAACCACGTTCAGCCGCAAGTACAGCACCAGGGTGTCATGGTGGATCCAGCGATGGTCGCTTCTATCGCTGCGGCACTTGGTGTGCATCGGGATAATAGGGTTTCAGATAGAACCTTGGTTAGTCTGAGACCATTTGACCGAGAGCAATTCTCACATTGGAAGACTAGTGCGCGGTGGGCGTTCATAGCTGAAAATTTATGGGACATTTATATTCATAATCCGAAGCCCTTGAACTTCGTTGATGATAATGCTCGGCGAAAATGGGATAGGGGCAATGCGAGAGCGGTGTTACTGATATTTAACTCTATGAAGCCGGAGGACTTTCCTTTAATCTCCGGGCTGAGTACAGCAAAACAAATGTGGGACCGTTTGGTCGAGCAGTTCAAAAGAACCGGTGTGCGGAAACTCGGCCATTGTATCCTTGACTTGTGGAAACTCAGTTATGAGGAAGGTACGAGTGTGTCTATGTTACATCATTCGGCATCAGAAGTTGCTGAGCCAGTCATTGTTATTCAGTTTTACAGGTGAGCGATGGCGGGGCGTTAAGGATGGTTTAGATAACGTTGCCGATTTGCGGCCGGAAAGTTTTACCCTGTCCAATGCGTGTAGGCGGCTGCTCGAGGTTGAAGATCGTGATCACGTCCCCGGCGAGGAAAAGCGATGAAAATGTACGTGCAGCATAGAAATAATAGACGTAGTGGTGGCAACCAGCATTACCGTGAGGGCGAAAATAACGACCAGCGTGGCGCAAGGCCTCGTTGCGCCTGGTGCACTCGGCTTGGGCACGATGAATGTTGTACTGTTTTTCGCGACACTTGTTGTTCTTAACCTTTTTAATCATATTCATATTTATATACATATATTATATTTATGCGTAACATGTTTTAGTTACCTTGACGTTATGCGATGAAGGGTCATCCCTGTACCTGGTCACTCCATCTTAAATCTGTAAAGGAAATTATTAATTAGACCTGAAATTATAACGATTATATGGTGGATAAATATTAAATAATTATGAAGTGGAATAACAGAATTTACCTGAGATTTCAGGGAAGTTCTGGAACAGTTATCTGGTCTTACGGGTCTTTGGTTGGCCATCTTGCAACTCTAAAATCTGGCCAGCCACTCTCTTTTGGCCACCGACCTGTTCGGGTGTCGGCCCTTCATCCTCTGAAATAGATTGTTTTCACATTGTTCATAAGTGCACTGATTCATAACTAGAATGGAAAAGCTGTAAGTGAATGTGTTTCGGAAATTAAATGGAATACTTACAACAATTCAATCCGGAATCCTGGTGCTTTCCTGTGGAGAGTGAGTTCCTAAGATCGAAAGAAGGGAACCTAATGTTTTGCGCGCTAAATAAACATTATCGGCGCTAAACCAGCAGGATCTGCTGGGCATAAAAAAGATAGACGTGCTAAGCAAATATATATTGTTGACACGTCTTACAAATTGTGTCGAACTAAAAGATAATGATCAAACACACGAAATTTAAATATCAATAATAATCGCATTTTTGAAAATAGCCACACAATTGTACAATTTTTGGAATAAATTATGAATTTATTAGTGATTTAATCGCCAAAATAGATACAAAGTTAACAAAAACACATCAATGATTGCATGTCTCCGAGTGGCCAAATTAATAGAGAGGTTTGTTGTTATTGCCTGTATTCTTTATTGTTGATTGATTTTCAGAGCTTTTCTAAGAGAATAATGAATTAGACAATTCCCCTTTAATACAACGATTACAAGTTTGTGACGATGGAGAAGTTGCAGGCCCCCGTGGACCTTGAAGGGGTTCCACGTAACAAAACTATATGGAACAAACTACGCAACTTGGAGTGAGGAGCTTGATATGGCTTTAGCTAATCAAGCCCTTCTCAAGTATGCAGGGGGGACCGTCACCACCTTCCCTGACTCGGCCACCGCGGCCAAAGTTAAACAGCGTAAAGACATGTCAGGCGGTGACATCGGTGATTTACTTCACCATCGTCCCAGGCATCCGGAAGACCCTCTTCCAGTGTTTCGATAGGACCCAGTGTTGCGCAATTCTAAAATACATCCAACAGACTTATGAGCCCGGCTTTCGCAAAAAATGCTGGCAACTACGGTGTCAGTTTGTGTCTCTTCGGATGACTCAAACTGAGACCGTGGAAAGCTATATTGCCAGGGTCGAGGCCGTGGCGGGTCACCTGGAAGAGTTGGATCGCAGGGTTCCAGATAAAGACCTTGCCTTCCAAATGCTAATGGGCCTTCCGCCAGAATACACACTTAAAATTAAATTGATTCATGGGTGGTCCGATTCGGATTTCACTGCGTTCCGGGTCAAGGCCTCCTTGATCGCCGAGGCCAACACCATGCATTTTGCTGAGCAGAATTTGGGTGGTTCTGCCGGCAATCCGGCAGGCGATGTGCTCTGGGCTAATGCCAAGACGGGGGAATTCCGGGGAGGAGGCCTTGCGTTTCAAATGCTGATGGGCCTTCCTCCGGAATACGCGTTAAAAATTAAACTTATTCATGGTTGGCCGGATTCGGACTTGACCGCGTCCAGGGTCAAGGCCTCCTTGATCGCTGAGGCCAACACCATGAGGTTTGCTGAGCAGAATCTGAATGGTTCAGCCGGCAACCCGGCGAGCGACGTGCTCTGGGCTAGTGCCAAAGCAGGGAGGGTTCCAGGGAAAAGACCAGACTATAAATGTTCCCATTGTGGGAAGTCTGTTCACCTGCAAGACCGTTGTTGTGTCTTGCATGGTAAGCCCGCCAGAGCTACCCCGGCACAGCCACCGGTTATAACCAAGACTAAAAAGAAACAGGCCGGAAAACAGAAATCAAAAGGAGCACCTCGCCAGTTGCTTGTGGTCTTGGTGGATCATTCGGACTTTGATCTGAAAGGGTTCTCCTTTAATGTCCTCATGGCAGACACCGTAACTGACACAAGACAAAAGGGAGTGGACATGGGATTCCGGAGCTGGGATTAGCTTAACTAACAACAAACTCTGGTATGCTGAGTATAGGGCCATCGATCCCGTCACGATGAGCTCATACACAGGCACTTTTCCCATTGAGGGAAAGGGTACCGTGCTTATGTCAGTCCTTGTAGGTGGTGAAACAAAATTCATCGTCATCAGGGATGTGGCATACGCCCCCAGCTGCCGAAGAAATCTCTTGTCTTCCTCCCAGTTGGCCAAGTCCGCAAACTTCACTTGGTCGGGAGATGAAGACAAGGTAAGGATGAAAAACTACAAAGGGGACATAATTATGGAGTTCGAGCAGAGGGATCGGCTCTACCACACAAAAGCGATCCTCTGGCCTTACCTGTGGAAGACCTTTTTGGAGTCAAACTCCACAGGTCCGTCGGTGCCTGGAAAACTCACGGACCTAACCTTGTTGCACGCGAGGCTATGTCACATGAACACTGACTCGATTGTTAAGATCTCTAAATCCGAGTCAGTGAGGGACTGTTGTTCGGTTTCCGCGACATTTGTTTTTAATTGTTTTAACTTAATCATATTTGATGTTTTTTACTTAACATGTTATTTTACCTGTTTTTGTGATGAAAGGCCATCCCTGGACCTGGTACCCCAGAAACTATAATAAGGAAAAAACTAATTAATCATAAGAGAAATAAGATTAAATAAAATTAGTCATTTGGTTTAGGAGAGATTTTATCCTTCCCTTTATAAGAGACTTCCCTATTGGCGGACAGGCTACCTGGTCACAGTGCCAGTCGGCCATGTTGGTTCCCATTATTTTGGCCAGCACTCTCTGTTTGGCCACTAACTTGGCAGGGTGTCCGACCCCTTCATCACCTGGAATGATCATGTGTTTGTTCGTTTGATGTATTGGATCTTGGCTACTTATTTGTAAGTGTTCTACACAACGTTAACAAAAATAAAAGAAATACTTACCAGTTAAATCCAAGCTCCGAGGGTCCGCTCTTTTTATGTCGGGGAAATGATGACCCTGGAATTAAAAAGGGATCGTCATTAACACAAAAACAACAGTGGTAGCAGAGCGTGGTTTACGATTTACGAAGTTTTTCTCTACTGCTTGTGACGTGTCACATCTCCTGGCCATTATAATGATAATGGGGAATTCAGTGTAAATAAGGACGGTATTTGACTGAATTAATCAGCAAGTTAGGCCTGCAAATACTAATTGCAGTTTATTAATTGAATATTAAAGAGCCGGCCTGGATTTTTACGATTGTTTCGGCGCCGTTTTGCGTTTTAAAGAATGCCCGTCATATACTTGCTTTGGGCGTTATGTCAATAAAAGAATGCCGGGTTAATGTTCATGTTTACTTTGAGCAGTTCTTCAATAAAAAAGGCGCCTGCTCATTGCTTAATTTGAGCGGTAAGTCCATAACTGAGCGCCCGTCTTTCATTGAATTTGAGCTGTTGCCTGTTCTTTGTTTCCTTGGTTTATTTACCGTTTACTTTATACGTCGATGCCTGCTCAATATATTTGTTTGCCCGGTAATTATTGGGCACTTGCTGCAATCGTTTAATTAAAAAATATAGAAACAAATGCAACGCAGCTTGACTGAGATATGATTGGCAATTATAACCGCCAATTAGGGAATGTTAATTTTCCAACGCAGTCAACGTGTTAGGCGGTGCCTCCAGTGAAACTCCCTCAGGAGTTCTAGGCGGGGGAATCTGGTCCTCTTGTCCCTCTTCTAGCCTCTTAGCTGCGGCGGAAGTAACTGGACTGGGTCCTGTTTCTTCCAGCAAACGTAGGGTTCTGCGGGTGTTCATCATTGCGGGTGATCAGTTCCACTAGTTAAATGCGCCTGCGCAGTCTTGAGGTTGAAGCGGGAGTTGAGCAGTAAATCCGGCGGGACTTTACTGAAGCGGAGGTTGTGTCCTTCTGGATGCGGTAGACGATCCCAGCTGTGCGGAAGGAGACGGGCCTGCGGAGGTTGTCCTAATTAAAGATACTTGCTGCAGCGGCGTGGCGCTGAAGTAAATAATCCAACGCGTCAATGTGGTTGCAGAGTTTCTGTGGGGGAATAAACCTGTGGAAAAGACTGAGTCCTAGACACAAGGTTTTAAGGTAAAAATAATACTAGCTTTTATTTTTCTTAGGTGAGACTGAGTTCCAGTATTTCTACAAGTGTGGCTGCGTGGTTCGCTGCCTAAAACAGAATGAAGAAAAAGGAGAAAATCTTCTCCTTTTATACATGAAGAAAGTAGAAATACCCTTTTATGGGGGCTTAGTTGCCCACCTGTTTCCCCTCTTTATGAGTGGGAGCAATTCAGGTGAATTGCTATCTTCTTTCTCAATCCCTAAGAAAAAGGCTTATGGGATTGAGATCCGATGTTTTAGCAAGAACATGCTAATCTTGCTTCCATGTGCAAATGCTAATTCCCTCTCTTCCCTTTCTCTTAGATTACCCTTTCTTAATTAGAAGAAGGGTCATCCGTTGCGCGGTCTCCTTTGGTCTAGTTTGACCAGCTGTGCCGCCCCAGGGGTCGACTTGCGTGAGAGCCCATCCGTTACCGTTGTAAACCCCCAAATAGTCCCAAAATTTCCGAAGTTTTAGGATATTTAAGGAAAACAAGGTAAGGAATATGAAAAGAAAGACACAGAGGCTAAGTTTGAGAAGAATTTTATGTTTAATTATACCTTATGCAAGGGCAGACATTAATTATAAATGATTGTTTAACATACATACTACAACATATATATATTTTTCTTATAATTAAAACACTATATTAAAGTGGTACAAAAGCATTTATACAAAAGTGGTCCGAAAATGACAGTATA